>JAFBJR010000107.1:4109736-4237242 GCA_016785285.1 Brachirus orientalis | reverse complement strand
ATAGTCCACTCCTACATTCACTAAATAAATTGCGGTTGTAACTTAACATTACATTGTAATATTGAGATTAGGTTCAACAATTCACTCTTGGCCACAGGTGAGGAGAAAACCTTTTTAAATATTTTGTAGCATTGCCACATACAGATTCATATGGGATTGAGTAAAATACCACCTGTGACAAGCATAATCCTTCATTCCATCCTACATCTGTAGGTTCTTTATTTATTCTGTATGTAAATGTGTGTGTATGCCAGCATTCTGTTTGTTGTTGTTGTGCTTAATCAGCTTTATGATGAATCACCTGAGGTTTTAATCTAATGACAGCAGCTACCTTTAACATAGCGGCGGAAGTGATGGAAAGAGAGCACAGAAAATTGATTGGGGAGAATATTCTCTGCCATTGAGCCTCTATAATGCTACACTGTGGAATTAGTGAACGATCACATATATCAAAGGATCTAAGCGCGGGCAGCTAAATGTGCTGACAAGATCTACAGATGTAGACCTGGTACAAATACAATGGACTCAGCTGCAGTTGTGAGAAGAGAAATCATTAAGGAAGCTTTTGGGATCGTCCACGCGGACACGGGTTTAGGTGAATACGCTTACTTTTTCTTCGGGGAGGCGTTTTAGAGGACATGTATTTCATGAGAACGCCTCCCAGAGTGGGAAAATCGGAAAAACACCGCGCGGACAGCGAATGTGCTACTTTCTCTCGTGCACTGACATTCACTGCCCCTGTCTTTGTTGCTGTAATCTCCAACATATTCGCGTGTTTGGAGGCTGTTTGACAGTGTTGCCAACTTCTAAACCTAAAGTCATCCTGAAAAGACGTTAGATATCACAAGAACGCGTCCTGTCCTCAGGGACTTCACACACAGGGTTGAAAGAAAAGGTGACGATTAACAGTGAAACTGAATAAAAGTAGAACAAATCAAGGGAGGAGAGAACACAACATTGTTTCAGAGACTATTTTTAATTGAATGAGAGATGACCGTTGCGCACACAGTCAGCTGATCTGCGCATCCACAGATCGTACGTCAGTTAGCACAGTTAAATGTAGTTAAATGTTCACTCGTGCCGCAAAATCTGACATTTCCTTCTCTGAAACCATTTAGTGCTGTGATGTCACAAAGTCGCTAAACTTGTCGCTTTAAAAAAAAAAGTCGCCGGGGATCTGTGGAGTTGCTTGATATTCACACGGAAACGGCACAAAACGTAAACGAACAACAACACTGCTGTTTGGTCTTTTTGTTTTGTGTAAACTTTTATTTTCTTTCTTTATTTCCATCTCTTTCTCCTGGCTCGGTTCATTCCGTCTCCGTTTCTGTCGTTCTAACGTCAATGTGCGTCGCGTCTTCTTCGCCGTGTTTTAGTACAGCGTGACAGCGTGACAGCGCCACGTACAGGCCTGGCATATGTACTACAGCGGCTCCCTGTGGACGGTGATATTCCCTTAAACGACGCCGTCGTTACGAGGAACTTTTTTAAACGGCTTCATTTTTCTGGTATTAAAGGAAGAATGTTCTATTGGATAAATATAATGCTGAGCATTTATTCAGGAAAACTCAATGAGCCTTAGATCAGTGGGCTGGTAATTGGGATTTAAGATTTTAGCACCTAGGAGTAAGTTCCTGATTTTAGATCTTTGTTCTAAGTTTATTAAGGATACAGTAATTAATGAATGTGAGTGAATAACATTTGTGCATAACATGAAGTGAATAACATTTTCAAAACCTCATTTGAAGAGACTGGGGAGCTGAGAGGAGCGCGGTAAGATCCATTTTCGAGTGTGGGCGTATTGTGTTTGGGGCAGCTGACGAATCCATTCTTTGCAAACTGGACAGGGTGCAGGCTAAGTCCCTAAGAATCTGTTGTGGAGCTTTTCCAATGACGTCTGTCCCAGCCTTACTTGTTGAAGTGGGATAATCCCCTTTAAAAATCAGTAGAAGCAAATTGGGCCTACACTTCTGGGCTTACTCTGCTGCAAAATGCCTATCAGAAGATTGGTGGGAGTTTTGAGGATACAACAAAAAAAAAATAATTTCCTCTTCACATAAAGCAGCTTGCACAAAGTATTGGACTTGAACATTTTAATTGGATCTGTCTGGTCACTTGTCTTCGGTCCCATTCTGGTTTCTATCAGTGGACTTATTTCTAATTGAAATTAGAATCTAAGTCAGTCATAATGACATCAGATTTATGAGGATCCAGTATGTGGAAAGGCTGGCTTTGGCGTGTTTGTTACAAATTTTCAGGTCAAACACAGGGTTCCCATTTCAGGTGGTGTGTCTAACTGTACAATCTGCTCTTACTCTGCAGCTGCTCTGATGGTGCTGAAAAATGGGAAATCAAGGGCCTGCCCTGACCCGATTGTTCAAATCTTATGTTAGCAATTCAGGGTTGAGAAAATGGGTTGTAATATAATATTTATGTGGGTCCATGGACACTCAGGAGTGGAAGGACAAGAAACATTTGACCTAAAAGGTTTGTCTAGGAAAGGATGAATATGTTAGTGTCTGTAAAGAGATTGCAGTGAGACAGTGGTTAAGAGGATTGGAAGATGAAACAAAAAGGTCAGCAGTATACACGCAAAAGCTATCCATCTACTGTATGAGTGAATGTTACACTTTATTTAAATACAGTGTAATACAGTGAAATGCAGATAGCTTTCTCAGAAATGTATAATGTACAGTACGTTTATAAGCATCTCTTTGCTGGGAATGGTTTGCTGTGAGAGGGCTGAAATGACAGCTAATGTGTGGGTTCAAAAAAATGAGCTAAAAGAAACCAAACAGCCTTTAAAGCCCTGTGTGAATTCAGCATTATGTGAACCCTCATGCCAATACTTCATCTGAGCAAACTCTTGAGAGCTTTCTTTAAAGTCCAGCGATAATACAATGACGTAAAGCCAGATCTTTCTCACAAACCTAACTGTGGTTGTTGATTTGTGTGTGATTATTCAACTGTCAGACTAAAATGAAGAAACTGGATTTGAAATGCAGAGCTGGTTTAGCTACAGTCCAGCCTTCCCCCATCAGAGGTACCTGTAACCTCACAGCAGGAGCCTGTTCTTCCTCAGTACTTAATTTCTTCATCTTTGGGAATTTTAAATCAAGTGGCAGAGCTTTTCTGCATGTCTTTGCATCCAGGGAAGACAGAGTTATGCTAATTATGGCTCCAATGCATCATCAAGCCATATTTTCACATACAACTCTTTCCAGTCTATACTCCATAATTCCTTAATCCACAGCTGTAATTTCACATTTTCTCGGCCACTATTTCCTGACATACAGTATATAATGTGGGAAGGGAAGATTCATTTGCTTTACATGCACTTTAATATAATTTTGAAATGAGTTATTTATGTCTTGTGTTTGCATGACACTGACCGTGGTCTTGTCAGCGTTGACAGGAACGTCATACATCTCGTTGACATGGTTGTCCAGGAGGCTCTGTTGTGAATGAGCCTGGATGATCTGGCTCAAGGTCTTCCTGCTCAACTGCTTAGGAGGCAGAGCTGGAGGCTGGCCATCAACCCCATCAGGAGAACTGAGGGAGGAGAGCCGGCAACAGAGGTATAGAAAATGAAAAGGAGGAGAAAATATGCTGTATAACAGTCATACTTGTCCACAACTTAGTTAAGGACCTGGGATACTTATGTTTAAAATTTTAAATATAATTGTTTTCAAAGCCTTCCCTGCCCTGGCTCCAGTCTATATTTGAGACATTTTAATCAAGGGCCTGCCCCAACCATACCACACCACACCAGCTCGTACTTTGAGATCCTCAGACACTGGCCACCTCTCCATCCAGAATGAGGATGAAATCTAGGACAGTGATGGAGGTTTTGCCATCACGGCCCCAAGCATCTGAAATGACCTGCCTGTGTAAATAAGACCGTCTCAGTCTTCGTTCAAGTCCTGAAAGCATTTTGTAATTTTATCTGATTTCATCCAGTGCCCTGGTTTCTTGCAACAGTTTAACCAATTTAAATAGTGTTTTAATTTTATTTTCATAGTAGTTTTAATAATTCTTTTCATTTCTGTTCCTTCCATTTGATTTTACTATGCTTTCACTTCGGTCAAGGACTTTATTTTGGACTTTAACACCTTATACATACCTAAGTGTTCTTCAAAGACTATATTATAAAGCAAAACTAACATAAATCCAAATCCTGTATGTTTTGCACAACTTGAAAATAAACACTAAAAAATCTATTTGAATGTTTATTGGCCAAAACGTAAATGTGTAATTGGGAGAGATTAGTCCACTCAAATACCTGAGTCTCTAAAGAACTGCTTTTAACTGTTCTTCTTTATTAAATGTAAAAACTGGGGACTGTAACATTGGGATACTGGATATAAGTGAATATAAATGAAATGATAAATCCTTCATTTTCACCCAGTTCCCTCTACTGGCAGAGTACATAAAACAAATTTACACAATTTAAGTTAATATATTGTGGAAACAAACTGCTTACAATTACATCCTAAAATAGCAGGTTTTGTGCATATATTGTGCTAAGGAGTAACAGCATGGTGAAAATATTGCATTTATAGAAGAATTTTAAAACACTTATGTCACAAAAACTGACAGAAATGCTGTTGAAAAGGCTGAAAATCAACCAACACAACATGAATTTTTATTTCACAATTTAAGTTTAATACTTGAAATTAAGACCCTAATCACACAGAAACTGAACAATCTTGTTCTTTGTTGTTTTGAAAATGCTTTCCATAAACATGGCTTAGTTTTAGTAAATGTCTTCATCCGCACTGAACCCATAAATGAATGTTAAGGCTGTAGTACATATGCCAGGCCTGCAAGTAACAATGGTTTCCCAAAGTGGCATATTAACTGTCTAAAACACAAGATCTCGAGATCTTTTTGAGGTCCTGTTTTCAAAAAAAAAAACAACAGTGTTTCAGTGCTCCTAAAATGCTGATACGATAAAAAACTTTAGAGGATTCACCTAGACTTGTTTTTGTGTGGACAGTCCCCAAAAATAATATATTTATACAAAATGAAATATTTGATCATAAGATTGGATGTTTTGAAAAATTAAACTGGAGTTGGGCATTGAAAATATCCATTGTGGTTACCACAGTAAATTAATAAAGCTATCCTTCTTCATTGAATTCCATTCATTTGGACAGCCAAACACAGTCTGATCCCTAACCTCTTTCCTATTCATAACTTAACCTTAACTTGACCACAATTCTTAACTTGACTAGTTCCCGAGAAATGCAGTTCAGCTTCATTAGGACCACATTTTGGTCTCCATGAGGACTATTGGTCCTAAAAGCAATGTTTATGCCAGAAAAAGAGGCAAAAAATACAAGTCCAAACTAACACAGACTGACACATGCGCACACACACACACACACACACACACAAACACACACGCGCGCACACACACGCACGCGCACACACACACACTGGGTAAACAGAAGAAGCATGCCATACACAAGTACAGACCAGTCTGGGCTCAAAGCACATGTCCATTTTAGATCCATATCTCACTAAGAGCTCAAGTTTTTCATTAACCAACCTTCTATTCTTTACTACATGTCTACTCATTTTACTTTTGCTCTGAGACTTTCAGGGTTTAAAACACAAGCAGAACTAGATATTCCCCAGATGTTGTATAATGTGTGAGCAGAATTAGCACATGCAGAAAACACACACTGACACATATTTCTGGCTGAGCCCTGCTGTACAGTACACCCTTCTCCACCCTGCTACTCGCTATAAACACATTTTACAGGCTGTTTTTCAAATGGTTCGTCTTTCCAAAGGGGCCAGCTAAGTGACACTGGGAGAGGGTGTAAACTGTTGAGAGAAGCCACAGACACAGACAGACATTTAAATACCAGTCAACTCAGCAATACGCTCAGACAGAGCGGCACTGACACTGATGAGTAAAACGTAACTATGAAATTAAAGGGCAGCTGTTTTCAGCTTTATTTATGAGGTGATGAAATCTACTGCTCATCAACCAAAGCTAGAGGGTGATTTTTCCCAACCAGAATGAGCTTTAGGGAAAGCGGACATATTGTGTTGTGAAAATGCAGGGGAAAAAGGAGAAAGAAAACAAGACGGAAAGATGAGAGTGAATTTGCTTGCCCAAGAACAACAGCAGTCGCCGCGAGACTTACGGTGTGGAGTCCAGGCTGATGCTGTTGGCCTGCGTGGACGATGCAGACTTGTGATTGGAAGAAAAGACGGGCAAGCTGGGTGAAGCGTGGATCACATGATCAACCAGGTGTCCAACGGATGACGGGCGTAATCGTGTGCCCTCTTGCACAAACATTGAGTTTCTAACAAAAACACGCAAAACAGATGTGGTTAAAGGCCAAAGAAAGGATTTTAACCTTAGACAATGTTAAAACTAGAAGCTTCAAGTACAAAATTCTACCAAACAATGTTAAATTCAGAACCATACTGTGATACTAATAGCGTGATCAGACAATCACTGATTTAAATCAGTTTTATCAATTTTATATGAATGACTGAAAAGTTGCCAGACATGGCTGCCCTTAAGGCAAGAGAGGTTTGCATCTCAAGAAACATTTTCTAACAGCAAAATGTAGTTACTTACCCAAATATTTAAAAATGTATTTTTCTTTTCAGTAAACACAAATTAACATTTCAAACCATAGCAATTTAACTTTATTTGACAAGACAAAGCAAGCTTTAAATATACAATGGCTTGCAAGCTGGAACCTGAGTAGTTACTTAAAAACTATGGTTTGCTCCCTTTTTAACTTAAAAATAAATAAATAAATAAAAAACAACCACTGATATTTATTTGATGTCAGTTTCCTGAATTAAAGCTAAACTATTCTTCATCTGAGATAAACCCTGTAACTTGGACTCACTGATTGGGCGTCCCAGGTGGCGATCGAGTGGGCAGGCTCTGTGTTTCCAGTCTCTCATCTGAGAGGCTGTTCCTGCTGACTGACTCCCAGTCACTTCCACCCATCAACTTCCTGGCCAGTGGCTTGCTGGGAGATCTGCTTAGACCAAGACAGTTGTGGCCATGATGAATACTACTGACCGCCACAGCAATCTGATCACTTTTTTCAGATAAAAGGTGTATAAGGGATTACATTTTGAAACACATTCATTACATCACAGTTAATGAACACCCAGTTACTACTTGTACAAGGTTTGCAGGATGAAGCTTTATCCTGTGGACCTACAGTATGCTATCAAATGATAAGAGTTACTTCCAAAATTCAGCAAATAATTAAATGTTCTTGACAAATTTGCTGACACACCAGTGTAAATACATCCAGAAGTTCTCTAGTTTTATTTAGAGTTGGATATTACAGTAGGTAATTATGCTTCTGATGGTCAATAATCCAGTCCACAAAACCTGCCTAATCAAAAAGCTCAATTTGTTTCCATCTATACATGTACAGAATATATAACAGAAAACAAGTATCATGCATATTGAGATTTTTGACATAAAAAAGCATAACTTAATGAAGCTGGTGAGTAACAGAGAAAAAGTTGTGAGTAATATGACTTCTGCTATTGGGCATAAGGTGTGGGTTTACAATTAGTATTGACAAATAGATTACGCTAATTTACATTTACCTTTTAAATGACCTTATAAAAGTTTAGATGAAATTCGCCAAGAGAAAACATGTTCATTACCTGGCAAATACTCTGTCCTTGATGCCTTTCTCCTTTCCATACTGCACAGACTGCACCTCTGTCCGTCCACTGGAAACACAAAGGAAAGCAACACTAAGAGGATTTTTACTGGCAAAATATAAAACTTCAAATGAAGTGAAAAAGAAATAAATGTGAAATGCTGGCTTGTTTCTTCTGGTAATAAATGTTATTTGGTGAAATCATTCCCTTGAAAAATTCAGCCTTAAAATGAACAAAACAGCACAGGGGAGTATAGAGTACAGAATGACATGAAAATACTGTTAACAACACGGGACCACAAACATATGACAGTAGTTCAAGTGGTAGAGCAAGTTGTCTTTCAACTTGAAAGTTGTGTGTTTGATTCCCGGTTCTGCTAGTCTACATGCTGATGTGTCCATGGGCAAGATATCTAACCCCAGGTTGTTCCTGATGTCTGAGCCGGCAGCGTGTGAATGGTATGAAAGATGTGTACGAGACACAGACGTGCTTGTATGAATGTGTGAATGGCAAAAACTCTAGTGTAAAGTAGCTTTTAGTAGTCATCATGACTACAAAAGCACTGTATAAATACAGACTATTTACTTCTACATTGCACCCTTGGTGAAAAGTCAGTCAGTGTCTTAAAATGCATATGCACACACAAGCACACATGCAAGCACAAAGTCAAGTGGAACATCAGAGCATGGTTCATTCATGAAGTAGCGCTGGGAGTGACCAGAGTCTTAGCATCTTTAAATGACATTTTTTTTTTTTTTTTTTAAATAAAAGTTATGCCATTAAGACAATATCATCTTTTGATGTTTGATTATCAGGCTTAACAAACTCAATCTAAAGAGGTGTGTTGTTTGAGAAAGGAGAGGCAGGAGCGCGGGTCTGTATATAATTTGCCAAGGATGCTAGTTCTTGCACACAAACAATTGATGGCAAACTTAGAAAACTGGCTGCAAAGCCAAAAATAAACAAAATATTTCTTCCTTTTTATAACATAAACCATGAATAATTCTCTGAGGCCTGGAAGCATGAATAAAGCCCACTACCCTCCCAGTGTTTCAGGCTCTCAGTCTGCAGCCAACATGTGCATTAACTTCTAAAGTGGCGACAAACATGCACTTGTGTTGGTGAGGTGGAACTAAGTGACTGGAATTCAGACAGAAAAAAAGACAAAGTGTGGTCCAAGTTTATGTATGTGTGTGTCTGGATGCCACGTCAGTTATCTCCATGTTCCTCAAATAGTGTTACCATGCATCCTCTTGTCCTTACCAGTATCTGAACTTTGAGCCCAGGGTGAAATAGTGAGCGAAGAAGTTCTTCTGTGGTGGGATGGGCCGCTCCAGCCGGAAGAAGGTGTGGTGCTCAACACAGGCCTTCCACAGGTTCTTACAGGCCCGATAGTTGATCATGTTGAAACCGAGCAGTGTATCCCGCGTCTCCGTCTGTGACCAGTGACCAACAAAAAAAACTACTAAACATTTAGCATGTGAGATGACACTGAGTTGCCAGTATTCAACCATGTTTCATTTAAGTAAGACATAAAAGTTTTGTTTTTTTTCCCCAACCACTTATTCATTGAGCTCTTTTCTACCACTTCCTGTTTTATCCAATCAACTACTTTAAGCTGTTTCAACTTTTAGCAAGTTCAATCAATTAGCAATTACTTAAAGCTGTTCCTTTATATAAAAAAGACACAGTTTTTTTTACTACCATTATCAGTTTCTTTTCTTTATGTATTGCATTTGGTTATGCCGACAGCCGTCACTTCATCCAATCAGGCGCAAGAACTCGAAAAACAGCTGGGACACTCTGATTGGGAAGTTTAGATGTTTGTGTTCATGAGGTGATGTAAGTTGGAGGAAGGTGAATCCCAAGGAAACAGCAGCAACAGACAGGAAGTTATCTATGGGAAAACTGCTAATTAGTTTTGGCTTACTAACCCTACCTAGTGTTTATTCATCATGTTCATTCAACAGGGGAGAAGAAAATTGTATTATAAAACTGAATCATTCAACCATTAAAAATTATGAATAACTCAAGTAGTTAGTTTTTTTAGGACTTGCAAAAGTAAATATTATGTATGTAAATATTCGGGAGGGAAATTATTATTACGACATTGACTCATCAGGTGTCTCCATAATTGTTTGTTGGGAGCAGCATGATCCAGAGTGTGGGAATAAAGTGTTAAGAGTAACCAGGACACAGAACAAGGGGTGACCTCACACTGATTAAACATACTATGCACACACGTACACATGTATACAGTAAGCATACATTTATATACCTAGAACACTATACTGTAAGACAAACACTCACTGGAATACATTTATTCACACAATAGACACAATTATGAGAGAGAGTGCAAAGGTGTGTGTGTGTGTGTGTGTGTGTGTGTGTGTGTGTGTGTGTGTGTGTGTGTGTGTGTGTGTGTGTGTGTGTGTGTGTGTGACTAGACACCTACCGCCTCTCTTCTCAGCTGGACAAAAAACTGTTTGCACTTGAAGGAGATTTTCACTATTTTCAACCTGCAGAAGCAAAAGGTGTTTTTTAAAAAAATCAAAAAGTTAGTGTCTTCACAGTTAGTGAGCCCCACATCTTTACTGAGACATTTAATTTTGCAAATAAATACAACAGATAACTATTCAAAATATGCAGTGCACACTATTCAGAAGCAAATGTAAACATGTATTTACTGTATTTCAACAGAACATGACTGGTGGAGTCATCCGTGTCCTAGCCTCTGGTATATCAGTTGTATTTAAAGGGTTAGAATATAAACATATATTGTGGTTTCTGGCTCCAACTAACAATCATTTTCCACAATCGATTCATCTGTCGATTATCTTCTTGATGACGTAATTAAATGTTTGTGTCTATGAACCGTCAGAAAATGGTGATCGGTGTATCCCTAACCTTGAAATGATGATGTTCCTAAATGTCTTGTTTTGTCCACAAACCCAAATTGATTCAATTTTGATCATTTCTTTGTTATGTGGACAAAAGAAGACAATACTAAAAATAAAAAACTCAAACCATAATCAGTTATCAAATTAATTTAGTATTCGAATGATAATCAATTAATCGTTGCACCCCTAATTTGGTTTACTAACGATCAAGTCCAAAACACCTCCTTCTAGGACTGACTATAACTAGGACTGACAAACACACATCTCAATGAAACATGAGCTCTTCAAGGAAGCCGACCCATGTGTCACATCCCAACTGTTAGCTAAACCCTTCCTCTCTCCACAGGTTGAGGTGTGGGCTGCGAGTCTCCGAGCCGCTCAGAGCCATCTATACTTCCTCATTGATCTACACACCATACGGGCATATGGTTGAAGAAGCTGGGACTGCATTAAATAAAATTTGAATTTGAAGAGACTGCACTTGCACGTCCAGATTAAGAAGTCTGTTGCAGAGAAACATAATCCTTTCCTAGAGCTCTGCTGCTGCTGCTGCTGTGACTCATCACTCTCTGCTAAATATATTTTACATACTTACTCACACACACACACACTCTTGCATGACAAACACACACACATTCACACACATGCTTAGGCAGGGTGTGAGTCATACCCTAGCTAAGTGTGGCTCATTTGGCAGGCTGCTGTGAACAAGAACAGGAAAGAGGCAAAATTCTAAATGTCTCCTTTTTTTTCCTCTTTTCATTCTCTTATGGGTCAACCAACAAAAAGAAAGAAATACAGGAGAGATGGCATTGTAGATATAGAAACAGTGGAAGAAGAAGGAAAAAGAAGATGATGACAAAAAGGAAAAAAGACTGTGGACCATCAACTAGACGCTGTTGACAATTACCGTACACGTCTCCCTTTTTTCACACATGGCAGTGGACAGCTGTTAGGGACACCACTGTTGGCCACTAAATTTAGCTCTACTGACACACACGCAAACATGCATTTTCCTCCACTTAGGAACACTTTCCACAAACCTAAGACACGCACACTCCTCCTGACACCTAATCAAAAATCTAATCTTAACAGACGTGTGCACTTTTACACTAGCGCGGTAATCTTTTTGCTGTTAAGTGCATTTGGTCAGGCTGTGTGAGTGTGTATTAAGCCTACACGAGTGAATTTATTTTCCATGAGCTTTAGTAGTTAGGAATACCATTGAGCCTCCCACAGAATGGCAGAAGAGTATGGCTGATTTTGTTCAATATGAGCCTTTATCCATGAAAATCAGCTGGATCACAATAAATAATTCTAGAGAAGCTCTAATTAGGCTGAAACATCAAAATATCATGTCAGTAATCACTATGTGTGAGGTACACAAATCAAAATGATTCTTGGAGGCCATTTAAGTGGACTTGGATGCAGGTTGACTGACACATCTTTTCAAAAAATTATACTTTGAACCACTTCTGCAGTGGAGCTGCTCAAACTGTTTGTTTTAAAAACACCAAGGATGAAGACTTTTTTCCTCCATATCATTATTACAGTATTGTTCTCTAACTAAAACTGCTGAACTTTGGATCACATTTTTTTTTCTTGGACAGGTTTCACACTATGTCTCTGGAACCGAGTTTAATTGCAAGTTCAAGCAACATACTTTTTACTTTTTGCTTCAGTTGTAGTCTCCCTCTGTATTTGTATTGTTGCAGTACGTCTGGCACTGACAAACTTTCTTTTTTTAGCTGAATCCATAGTGTCAAATTTCATCCTAATATTTCCCCCAAAGGTTTCATAGTAGGTCTCTTATTGTTTGTCTTCGCCACGCACTCCTTCAGTAATATCATTATGGTCTCCAATTCTATGGTTGTGATTACAACACATTCATTAAATCCATTGCCATGCAATTCGCTCCACCCTGACCAACTGCCGCACTGAAATTAAATCATGGTTACATGCCAGCTCCTTTAACCTCATCTGTGATGAATGTGATATTATCATTACTGGTCTCAAAGCTCTCATCAAAGCAACCCACCAATGCTCTATCACTTTGAGCAGCTTAACACACCCTCACCACACATCAGTAAGCTTGAAGCAAACTTTGAAGGCAACCTCGCTGTGAACACTATATAAATCACAGGTCAAAAGAAAAAAAAACATCTTACAAAGGTTCTTTTCATAAGCAACGTAATATCCTGGATGCGTGTGTCACTCACCACGGAAAATAGTTGATCCGTACCCTGTTCTTGTATATCACAATGCCAGCGGACATCACCCCAATGAGAATCTCTGTGTTGCTCTGGTCCTGCAGAGAGAGGGACAGTGTGTGTGTATGAAGCAGTGTTTATGTGTTCAGTGAAGGTGTCAATGGAGGAGCAGATACAAACTAGGGCAAAGAGAGAGGAGGAGAATCTGACAGCTAAAAGAAAAAAAAAAGGCAAGAAATGTTTGGAAATGCTTCCTCGCTGCTACAAAACATGTTGATCTAGCCGAAAACAGATCTGCCTCTAACCGAGAATAGAGGTTAAGGAGATGCTCCGAGAAACCCACACAGACGTAAATAACAATCTGCGGGGAACAAGAATAGAATATGTGAGAATGGGTCTGGGCAAATGTCCCAGTAACATCTATAGTAAACTTGACGTTGTCCACAATGATTAAACCTTTGTCCTGACTGATTTCCTAATTCAGATATGTAATTCCATATAGTATTCAGTGGACCAGCATTGGAAAAGTTTTACTGACGATGACCCAGTGCTGACATGTTATGATGGAGGGAAGGTTTGGCATCAACATCAAAAGTACAAAATGCAGCTCCTCCAACCTATTTCAACACCAAGACACTGGAACATGTATTTGATTTGAGTATATCAACCTTGACGTGACAGTAAGGGAGAGAGAACCTTACCACAGGTTGGGTCATGAGATCAATTTTAGTCAATTGTTGATGGTGGATGTAAAATTGGATTATATTGGACTGCTCAGGGTTTTTGTGGGAGAGGAATGGGTGGAGTGGGATTAAAGATTCCCTGATATTTGTCACTGGATGCATAGCGTTCGGGAAAAAAGATATATCTCGTTAGATTAATGGCAACAGAGATTCACACACACACCCACAGTACCATACATGAAATAAAACCCGACTTACCCTTGCATAGTGCAGCTCTACCCCGTAGAGCTCCAGCGTGCGTGCTGTGTTCAGATAATTAAACTCTGACTGAGCAGGAGATAGACCGCTGTGAGAGAGAGAGAGAGAGAGAGAGAGAAAAGGAAAGAGGGAGCAGGGAGAGAGTACAAAGACAAGGAAGGGAGGTTGTGTGTGGGAGCAGAGAGAGTGACAATGATAAGGTAGGTAGAAGAAGAGAGTTTGTTACCGAGACATATGGACAAGGTAGAAAGACAAAGAAAAAATGATCTGAAACTGTAGCATTTTTCTTTGTGTGTTTTCTTGTATGTGTGCCTTTGTGAGGACCAAAAAAAACTAGTGTGGAGGATGTTTTGGGAAAGTGAGGACAATTTGTCTTGTCCTCAGAACTTTAAAGGGCTTTTAGGGGTTTAAGGCCTGGTTTAAGGGTGACGATTAGAATTAGGTTAGGGCTTGGCATTTAGTTGTACTGGTTAAGGTTAGGGTAAGGGGCTAGGGAATGCATTACGTCTGTGAGTGTCCTCGGTAAGAATGCTATGCGAGAACGTGTTTTTGTGTGTGTTTTGGGTTACCTGTGCTGCTGGTGATGTTTGGCAACTTCTTTGTGGAAGTCTTGTGGAGGGTTGGGGATGAAGCAGTAGTCTGACAGGTAGCCAGGACTATGCTCCGTTTCACTGTAGTCGCCTAACTCGGCTACGCACGCACACATAGACAGAAACAAAGAAGGAGTTTTGCTTTCATGTCACTGTATTAACTCTTGAACAGACACAGAGCATCACAAACGATGAAACTATGTGAAGGAAGACAGAAAGGGTTTTGACTCATTGTTGTCAATTAATACTAGATAAGTGGTTTAAAATAAGCCACATTGTCATACAACATTCTCACAGCATGTTTCCTTTATATGTTGTTTTTGGAAATTTGCCTCAGTGCACACGATAAACATGTAGCACACACAAAAGCAATAGAAAGCTACACTTGAATTGAATGCAACCAACACAACCCACCCCTTACTATAAGTCCTCTCAACAAAATTAAACCCCATAAACCTTGGAAGACACTGACTGTAGTCATCTTCAGCAGTTAGCTATAGGTTAAATACTGACTATAGTCAAAGTTTGACATCTTGCTGCATTACTTGAATGACCAAAAAGGTATGGCAGTGAATCATTCCAAGTTGGCTCAATTAAATAATTGGTTTTTATTAACAGCACTGTTGGACCACAGCAGAGCACAAGTAAATACTTGTCTTGTAAAGTATTTCTATTACAATTCAGCTGCACGTACCAAGAATTTCTGGAGATTCTAACAGTAATACACAGTGTGTTTTCACTGCAAAAGCCATTGTCACAACACTGACCGTATTATTTTCACTGACTATGTCATTCAATGATTCATATGTTTCAGCTGGTTATTAACCAAAATGGGACCAAATGACTGACACCTTCACACTTTCACAAACAACAATTATCTCACCCTCTTCAGTCTGGCTGCAATCTAGTTCACTTTGTGGTGTGTATTTAAAAAAAAAAAACAACAACAACTTATCACTTAGAGGTGAGGAAGAAAAGATTCTTCACACGTTAGCTGCAAAATTTCTCACACTCATTTTGTTAGGAGAAAAGTGTATAACAATAACAACAATGTGGAAGCACACTGACACACTTTGTACGGAATCATACTGATAACATCAGGCGATGAAAAGCAGAGTATGTAATGCAGAAATACCACCTTTCATGTTCATATTACGCTGCATGTAAGTGAGTGGCAGGTCTGCGTGTGTTCCTATACGTCCTATAGGGCAATGCAACACTGCTTCATTATATAAACAGAGGCAGTCTCGTATATGACAGTCTATATTTCATTGACTGAATGTCTGAAATATCATTTAAAATCATTTAAAATACAACACAATAAACATAACTATAGATACAACAGATTTTCTGTTATTGTTTTTGCCTTCAACAAAGTGCTTCAAATTTGGCAAATAACAAAAAGAGCCATAAAATGAGATGAAGTGAAATGATAGCGTTCAGAGCCCTCAGAGCACACAGAGAATCCCCAAAGCCATTAACTCACTTGAAAACAGTTCCCTCAAGTAGTCCCTGGACAAACTGCCTACTAGCAGGCAGCCTAAGCATATTGACCACCAAGTCAATCCCAGCTCACCTACTTATTGATGTGCGTACAGCTCCAAAGGGAAATATATGTACAGTCAATAACTTACGTCTCAGAGCACTACAGTAATGTTGGTTTTATTTTGTGCTGCAGCTATTACTTTAACAATGGTTAACAAGCTGACAAACTGATGTCACTGAATATTCATGTGTTGATGGGAAATCTACACTCTGCGGCAGACTGGCAAGATTAGCTTGAGCTCAGTCTTATAATGACACTATAGACCAACAAGGCACAAATGGGACGTTCATCTCTCCATTTGTGAGGAAGGAGTTACATTCACCGCGGGTAATTTTAGTCCGAGGATACACGTATTTGTGGATTACCATTTAACACTGGACAGAAAATCACACTTCGCTTTTACCACCAACATCCCCCACTGTCAATACGAATACATTAACAAATGCAACACTATCCAGGTCTAAAGAAAAAAAAATATATATAGTGATAAAGGTGTCAACATGTTTGGGGGTGCAACATTTTTTGATGAAATAAAAAAAAAAAGCATTAAAATATACAGCTGAGAATTATTTTAAACAAAAGACCTTCACTTCCGAGCAAAACTGTTGCTATGGTTTCCAGGCATTATTTTCTCAATTTAAACAAGAATATAGGTGTACTGGATGGGATGTGTTATGTTTTGAGAAAGCACAGCTTTAGTTTGGGATTTAGAGCGATCAGTGCTGGCACTTGGGCTGAGTGAACTGAATTAGCAGCATAACAGCTGCTTCAAGCTGTTATTTCCTTCTTTTTTTTTATCCAAAGGCAAACATTTATCTTCATAATCTGGGCTGGCACTAAGTGAAATGACAACATGGCCATAGCTGCAGACTGTGCCTGTGTTTGTGTGTCTCTGTGTGTGTAAATGCAGTCATGTCATGATGCTGGTAGTCTAGGCCAAATCTCTTCCCTGACCTATATACTGCAGCAGTGCAAAACCCCTACAACATACGCCTGAGAGATGGAGGACAGACAGAGGCGGGGAGAGGGTTTATGGGTGTAAGAAAAGCGGGGATAAGCAGAAAAGGATGAGAAAGCCTAAACATACGGTAGATAAAAGAAAGAGAGAGAGAGGGCAAAACAGGCCACATGAAAATAATGAGCAGCCATAAAAGAGAAAGCACGAGTGAGACACGGAGCATCAGGAGTCATTATTGTGGTGACAGAGGGGCCCAGTCAGCATTTAACCCAAATGCTGGATCACAACAGTGCATGAGATTATCGCTGAAGCTGAACATCCACTAGCACAGTCGAGTCTGTAGATTTATTTTTAACCAGTGGGTTTGGAAAACAAGAGGTGTTAGAGAAGTGCTGTAAGTAAAAGTGCAACATTTTAATTGATTGCCATCTGTCAGCTATGTCTGTTTTGAGTTCCACTAATTAAATTGTTGATATTGTTTATGGCAATCAACTCTGGAACTAATAAACTCACTACATCTAAAAGATGATTTATCTTTTCACACTGAATACCAATAACAGCAATAATCTACAAAATCCAAATCAAAAAATATTTTTTTTTATTTAAATCGCCATTTAAATCATCACCATTTTATTTAAATATTTTGTTATTCTAGGCAATTTTCAAAGGCAAAACCAATGTAAAACACTGCGCCAGCTCACATGGCTGTTCAAACTGACTGTTCTTTTACCTTCAATAGATATACAGATTTATTTTGATTTTAAGAGAGTTGGAAACATTTTGGCTAATGTAAGTACACTATGCAAATATATATAACATCAGTCTTATCATTCTTAGTTTATAATGCAGAACTGTTTGATATTATATCTTTAATTTTGGTATGGATGATTTCTAACTACAAAGACACAAGCCACAATCGCATAGAATATTTATACCACTTAAGTTATTATCGTATATCACAACAAGGCGAAATTGAATCATAATGGCTTCAGAGCACCAGCTATAAATGTACTGTGGCAACCACAGCCATTACATTTAACAGCATGTGTAGCTTAAGAGAAGCCTAATGAATTGTCTTTCCATTGTTATGTCAGCTGGGTGTATCCAGGGAGCACTACTCACATTGAACAGCATAGGACGCCAGCAGTGCAGCTGTGTTGTGTGGACAGGGCAATCTGGAAGCCACAGAACAAACACACAAAAGAGAGAGAGAGAGAGAGAGATTAGGGTTGGGCAATTTATTACTATATCGTGACACAAAACAATCAGTTTGGATTTTGAATACTGTCACATAATGTGGCAAGACTGTTTCAGTTTTTATATTAAGGCATTTAGTCAGTTATCACAATACCAAATTAAAAATGTATTAAAAATGAATTGCATAATATTATATTAGAATGCACAGTTGACTTTTCTTCAATTTCAAGCCTGGTTATTTGTGTTAGAGCAGAATTGGTCTATTTTTTGGCAATTTCACTGCGTCAATGTAAATATCCTTTATTTATCATAAGAAAAACTAAAATGAAAGGTAAGAAATGTATTTCACACAGATCAAGTATTTATCACATACCATATACAGCTAGAAAACAGAAATGAAAGGTTTTTTAGGGTACATATTACAGTATTTGCAATGAATTGTCACGGTCCTGTGAGAAGCACAAACCTCTAAAAGGAGAACCTTTTAGGAGCTCAGAGAAACAGCCTGTGTCTAGCTTTATAGTGAGATACATCGAGTATATCATGACACTGCCCTACAAATAGTTAGATATTCTCCGTAAACAATATCACCCAGGCCTAAAAGATGACTCAGCTATAAATCAATACAAAAACATCACACAGTCCCTTTTAGAAAGCACAAATTACGTAAACATCTTTCACACAGCAACACAGCAATGTGAAAACAATATTACAGTGATGTGTGTTTCTAGTGACTAAAACAAGGCAAGGTGTGTGTGCTTTCACTCTATTCAAATGACCTTGACAGTATAGTGTGTATGTGTGTGTTTGTATAATAACTTGTTCAGTGAAATGTTTATTGGCTTCTCAGAATTTAGAACCACTAACACTTTCCACTAAAACCAATACTAATAAGCTATATATTATTAACTATATATACCGTATGTATGAGTACTATAAGGACAGCATTTAAACAGCTACATCAAATACACACAGGAACTGCATACTCACCTTCCAGTTAAGATATCCTGTTTGATCTGAAGAAAATATAGGTACCTGGGGGGGGAGGAGAAAACATGTTACATTGTACACCTCTTTTATAAATGATTATAATATCATGTATAGAAACGCAACAAATACATGACAGCCATTCCAGATATTCTTTACTTAAAGGTGAGGTGTGAGATTATTATGGAGCGTTTATTACTGAATTACTTAAAACCCTTTTCACGCGCCTATCGTAACCGATTAATTAAGGCACTGTCACAGAAATAAAAAAAAAAATTGATAATAAATGGCCCACACAAAATAAGGATTATCAAACTGCCATCTACTCCTCCCTCCCCCGTGCGCATCCCCCTCTTTGTGCACTAATTACACATGCGCAGGAAAAGACAACATCAGAGTTCAGGCTAGCTTGTAGAGAATCTCTGCCGGACAGATTTATTGCCACTTTCCTCAGGCTCTGACTGGTCAGGCACGTAATCGCGTTTTTCAAAAGGAATTTGCCTGTGTGCTTAACGTCTGGACTGACAGCCCCGAAAAGTCACCGCTGTGTTGTCATTCCCTCACTCTCGCTCTCGTCTCTTCTCTCAGCATTGCGCCCACATATACACTTTTCCTGTCTCTAATATTGGTAGGGAGACTCTGGCTATCTCCAAATATTGGTGGAGACATGTCCCCACCATCCATATGCAAACCTACACCCTTGTTCATAACAGCCCACTTTTTGAGAAGTTACTGCCAAGAAAAAGGCTGATACAGAGCAATCCAAGATCAGAGTAAACAGCGTTTGAACGGCGGCGACAAGTGAAAGCCCAGAAAGGGCTGAAAAGAGATGCCATGGTGGCCTGCTCAAAGAGTTTTTCCAGGATCTCCCACCCTACCTTTAACAGATAACTTGTTATTCTACACTTCTTTCTTTCCATGGAAGACATCAAAGAAGTTTTTTTATTGAACTTGAATGAAAACACATGTTATTACTACCGACATAACCTTCAAGAATGTGTTTTGATCAGGACAGACTACTGCAGTACCCGTACCAGGTGCCCTCGGTAAGTCACCTACTAAGTTTGAAGCCTATCAAACTAAATATTGGACAGATATGCGATTAACAGATGGACAGATAGACATTTCTTGAATAAATAGAGAGACAACACACCAGATCCAGTGCTCACTATCCACTGAGTGGTGCCGTGTTGATAAGGCTCAGGGAGTGAGACTATGAATTAGAGGCTGTAATAAACACCAGGCAGAGAAAGTGATATGGTGCCACGACACCTCCTCTGCATGTTGTTTATGTAGAGTGCAATGTTGCAGACCTTATGTTTGCAGAACAGGGAGTTGAAATGTAGCCACAGTACAAAATACACCAGCTTATTATATTCTTTAATTAGGTCTGCATTAAGAAAGAGAGAATGAAGTTTGTCTGGGGAAGCTTTTAGCAATGAGTACTGCATATAAAACCTATTTATCAAATATTAAATTATTCACTTAAGTGGATAATGTCATATCATTACATGTAAATTATATTAATGTCCCTTTTTCTGATACGATTAATACCCTTACCGTGTGTATTCTTCCTGAAGTTTACCGGGGTCAGTCACAAAGAATTTGACTCTGAAGCTTAAGTTATGGGGAGAGCCTCCTAGAAAAAAAAAACAGCAAACAATTAACAGCTGGAAGGATTGAAAAACACAGTGAGTGGAAGGAAACTACAACTGCATGCACTACAGGCTGACTGGATTAGTGCTACTGTCACTACAAACTCCTAAGCTGTTGAAGATGCATCTCTTTTAGGGTTATATAATAATTCAATAATATATATCTTGATATAACTACTGTACATCTTATTTATGCACTGTGCACATAATTGCTATGAATGTTTTTGCCTTAGATTTTTGGCCATTTCATTTACCCTAATCTCTAAAAGACATGCCTCTTGTATCATGTCTGTAGATGAGCGGGAGTTCACATGGAGCGCCCAAAAAAGCATGAAAAATGTGGGAGCTGCTGAGATGACCAGCCTCACTAAATACAATCAACAATTCAAAAAGAAAAATAATCTAACAAAGACAATTACAAGCACCAAATTTACCTCACAGCAGCTTTGCTGCTCGATATGTGTGGGGACAGAAAAAAAAGTGGCATGCCTGGAGGATCCTCGACTTCACCAAAAGATTAAGAAGATTTGTTTGGTTCAGAGTTTATTTCAGAGTGAAGCAATGATAAGTTTGACCTACTTTTCTGGCCCTATGCTATATTTATGGCCATATTTTCATCTGGATGCATACAAACATAGAAAAACAGGCACGTCGCTTTCATGTGTGTGCACGGCTGACATGAAATATATTTGTGAGCGCAATGTACGCTGCAATGTGAACCACCCCAACATCGATCTTTTTTTTAATATATATAACCCAACATTTATACAAATGCACCAGCTTCTTTTCTTGTACATTGTGTAATACAGAGTCCTGTGGTTACTCCTCAGTCATTCCGCAGACAAACAGAGTTGAAGCTCAGTTCAGTCATTGCTGGAGGAGTCCTGCACATCTTATGAAGGCGACCACTTAATTCTACAAGTGACAAGTTCTATTACTCATTATAAAAAATAGGAGTTGGGTTGAAATGAAGTTTAATCACTGCTTAAGGCTGGTTCAGAATTTAAGATCACACTACGTGTGCGCTGGACAAACTTGCTCGAAGTAAAAATGTTCCTCTTTTTTTTTAATAATCACTGAGGCTAAACTCTTGACAGCTGAACCCAGCTCACGTGCATGCCTCACCATCCCTGCAGAGAAGGAGAAGAGGGGAGCGGAGCGAGGGTGAGTCCAGTTGGGCCTACACACACCACATCCCTACTGTAGTAATCTGCACTACTGGAGGTGGACAAAACAGCAGGCACCTCCTGCAAATGCCCCATCTGTGGAAACATTTATGCCTCAGGCTTGGTGGACAGTGGTTAGAGTTAGTTTTGTATCTCTATGTGGATGGGACAATAACTAGTCCCGCCTCTCACCCACTGTTAACTGGGATTGGCTCCAGCCCCAAGCTGACCCTTACTGGAAAAGCAGTAGTTACTAGAATAGACTGATGCTAAATTGCAGACTTCTGCTTCAACTAGCTGATTAGGTTAACAAATTTATCCTATGTTTGTGTTCAGTGAGCATGCTTGGCTTCAGGACTTCTTAATGTTTGCTTAATACAGTCTTCACTGGTTGGTTGAGGTGGAGTGTAGTGGATTTCACCTACTTTTTAACTGTTTCCTGATGGGCTTGTTGGGATCGAGCCAGCGCTGTAAAAAATTGATTAAGAGACACTTAGAGACACAGTAAAGCTTCCACAGCATGACTACACAAGATGAATTATTCACCAGTAACCACACACACATACGCAAACACACAAGTTTGTGCAGCATTCGTAGTGAGGACACTCATACACATAATGCATTCCCTGGCCTCTTAACCTAACAATCACAACTAAATGCCAAACCCTAACCTAAACCTAATTCTAAGTTTGACCTGGACCCTAAAACCATGTCGTAACCCTCAAAAAGCCCTTTAAAAAAGTGACAGAACATGAGGACCAGCCAAAAGGTCATCAATTTCCCAAAATGTCATTTATGTTTTTTTTTTTTTCTTTTTTTGCTCCTCACACACACCTGACAGAAATATTTAAACACTCTGAAAATACAATACATACAAAGCAAACACATGCCAAAATATACTCACTGACATAAGCAAATGTACAGCCTCCATAGTTATTTATACACAGATAAGTGATTTTATGAGAGTGACCCTCTGGAGCAGTGGTGCTCAACTTTTTGACTCACAACCCACCAAACCAATCAATACATACACACAGATTGCATAAAAAAAGCTGTCAAGCTTACCTTTCCCTACATTAAACTCAACCTTTCCTGCTTTTAATGACAGTAGTTACGATAAAAATTATTTGGTAATTAAGGCAGGACTGTTGAAATAACATTGATTTGAGTCTATATGCAAATGCCACTGTGTATTGTGAGCTCGCTGCTCTGCCGGTGCTGGTTGCATTTTAATTGATGGAGTCGCTGTCAGAGTGTCAGGAGCAGATCCAGGTTAAGACTGTTCTGACATTTGTTGGTCTTGAGCAGGAATGTATTTATTGAAGAAGAAGAAGCCATCTCTGTCTTGCCATAACAAATTGGCTAAATGCTCACGGGGCAGGCGTAAATCTTAGTCTATGACCCAAACTTCCCAGTACAAAAGTCTTTAGATTTTTTGCTTTGTCCAAACATTAACTCAAAGTTAGACAGAATTTGACTCTTACAATCACTCAATAACAACCCTTTCTAAGGCAGATTTTATCACTGGTACAGACACTTTTGTGAAAAATACTTCCCAGTCTTAATTGTATTTTAGTTAGAATTTTTCTTCACCATAACAATCTGGTGACCCCTAAAAATCCTTGGGACCACTGATGGGGTTGAGACCCCAAGGAATTCACTGCTATAGAGTCCTCCTTCAGGTTAACACACGGAACATCTCACACACACACATACATACAAATACACACACTACAACTTATCTACAACTACAACTTTACACCTGGCATTAAAATGTGTTTTCTGTGATCGGATGGCAATCAGATAGCGATCAAAACACCCGAGATACATTGAGAAAGGATCGTTACCCAATCCACCAAACAACTTCAGGAGGTGGTCATTGTAACCACATTAAAAAGAAGTGTAAATGCAATGAGTCTCCGATGCGTCTCCGCTCCACCCACAACAACTATGTGAGTGGAAATATCAATGGTGGATCTGATCACAGCTAAAATTGTCAACAAAAGTGCACAGTTTCTTCTGCTTTTGTCAAAGACGACTTCTTCCCCAGCTTTCGAAAAGAAAGAAGAGTCCATAAAATACTGCAACTTCATGTGTGGCTAACATTGTGGTTGTTTTCGATATGGTGTCACACACGGTGCAACGCTGTAGTCTGCTGCTGGAAATCTTTGCAGAAGAACAGGGAGAGGTGACATCAAGTGGGGGATGAGTGATCAGATAGCAATCAGAACTTGATGTAGACACCAGAGATGCATGCTAATACCAGCTGTAAATGCATGTGATAAAGCGCTATCCGATTGCTATCCGATCACAGAAAATGCATGCTAATGCCAGGTGTAAAGGGGGCTTTGAGTGAAAATATGCCACTGACCGGTGCGTCTGAGGATTCATCAGCCAAGTGCAGCCCAAAGTAATCTCTCTCAGTCAGCTCCAGGTGCTTAAAGACAGCATCCAGCAACACCTGGCCATGATCCGACTTCTGCAGAGTCAAAAGGAGAGAAAATGGAGAATGAATTCACAATGTATTACTTGATTTGTTGCTGTAAACACAAAAGACGGTGGATCCCAGGATCACGCCATGACCTTCAGGCTTCCCTCAGTAGAGGGAACAGAGCGGGCCACTTCCTGTGCCGTACTGTAGTGAAAACTGAAGGAAAGCACCTTTAATCTTCAACATTTCATCATTAAGATTCCTGAGGAAAATAATCTATGTTAAGCTGCAAAAAATGCCTTTATTAGAAAAATATATGAGGAGTTAATTTGATGCACATTTGTGAGCGTATGTCATGTACTGCATTTTAGTTAGTTAGTCACTCCAAAACAAACAAAACATGATTTAACTGTGGGGGAATATGTTAAATGAAAAACTGCAGCTGAGGAATTATTGTTTTCCCTTGAAAATAATCAGCAGTATGGCAAAAGAATAAAAAGACAAGTGACAAATGTGAACGCTGAAAGCATCACCTGTCTGTGGTCTAATCTGCAAGACGGACAGCAGTGGAAAGAGGAAGAGTCAGATGCTTTAGGTTAATCAGTGAGCATTAGCTGTGACATGGTTTAACTTGTGTTTCAGAGGTTCACTGCAAAGGTGAGAAGTGCTAAATGCTGCTGTGTGTTGTTCACACGATTACCCACCAGGATGATTGATGGAATAATTATCCAGATATATCACATATACTGTATCTGCATTTTATTTTTACTCACAAAATGAATGGCTTAAACCTACCCAACATGTAGTCAATCTACCTGTTGTATATTTATGTGAATATTATCTAAACAGGGAGTAAAATGTCATAACAATTGACTAAAGGTTGTAAGGAAACACTCAGAAAGGCAGGACAGAGAGAGCGATAGGTAAGAAAAGGGAATGAAAGGATATAAAAATGAAGGGATGGAAATCATTTATTAAATAGATTATTAATATAACATTGTCTCATGAGAGAGTAGTGAGGGCAAGAGGATGAACTGTGGGACGACAAGTGGAGCAGAAATTCACACCTGATCCCACTGCGACTTTCAGACGAGGGGGGCTCCCATGGAAGAATACCCATGCGCAACACACACACGCAAACTTCATCCAATCCAATCCTTTCCCTTGGTGACACACTTTTTCCATTCCATTTTAAATGTATGGGTATGTGCGTTATCTTTTCCTGTACCTGACAGTTGACATGACAGCTCTCTAGATCCCTGACAGTATTTTTGTGCTGTATTGTGATGTGTGTGTATCTATTACTGTCAAATCCTTAAGTGTGAGTTGACTCTGATAGGGTTATTCTGTCATTTGTTTTCTTGACATCTATAATTTACTGTGCAAGACATTAGATTTTTGTTCAGGTTTATTTTTAGTGGAAGTGGAATCCACTTCTGAAACTTTTCAGTAGTGCTTCTTGGTCTTTTCAGAAATATTCCAACGACCCATCTCATTTTAATAGTGCTATGTAGCTGTTGTGCTTCCACCTTGCCTTTATTAGTTGTAAAATGTGTCCGAGTAACACACATGCAAAACACTGCTAAACTCAGAAACAGAGCGATGTGTGGAGCTGATGAGCTAAATCGCAACTGTTTGAACCCTTTTGACAATGGTTAATACATGTTTGTTTACAATGTTTTGCACTACAGCTTTAAACTTTATTCATTACAGTAACAAGGACTCGCTGCTTAATCTGACTTTCAAAGCTGCTGCCACTGTTAGTGGGCACCAAGTCACAGAACTGACACCGCAGCATCGGCAGCTGCACTGAACGGTTGAACACACAAATTGGCCATCAGATCCATCAATAAGAATGCTTTCTCTCTATCAGAACTGCCCAGTAACTGGTCAAAGTCTTCTGTCACAGCCAGATTTCTTGAAGGTCTATAAGCAAAGCATGGAGGAGGTGCAGAGTTAATTCTCAGATCACTTATGTTAGGTTATGGTGCAAAGTAATTAGGGAATTATTGATCAATAATACCAAAAATATCCTGTCTAGTGTACCTTTAACTGACTGACTGGGGTTAGACAGATTAAAAAGGAGGATTTGTGTGTGTATTCACTACATCCCTTTGTATGAAGCTGCTTTGCATGCTGTATTCAAGTTCCTTGTGTGCACTTTCTGTTCTGTGCTCCCAGGAAACCCATCACCACTTTACTACATGTGTAACAGTGTATTGCTGTTTGGTCCTATAGAGTTATTTCATTTTCCACATCCATTTTGCTTGATGTGAAAGAGATTTTCATATAACTAACTAATAGTACAAATAGTACATTTGGATCTCTCTAACCCGGCGCATCATTATAAATATTAATGTTTACATTAAAAATGAACTCCATAGTAGTCTCATTAATGAAATTAAAACACATTATGTAACACTTAACTTTTAGACTGCACAGACTACAGATGCAACAACGCCATATTGTCGACAGCCCAAGGACTAAATAGTAAATGAAGTCATAAAGAGTAAAGACAGAAAACAGGGAGAGATAGCAGAAACAAAAGTAAGAGAAAGGCAAAGAGTCACAGAGAGACAGAGAAGGAAGAAGAGAAAAGGGGTGCACTGGATGAAACAAACGCTCTTTGTGCACTCAATCAGCACTGACTGAAACACTGTCCATGTTCCTGAGAGAGAGAGCAGAAGAGGGAGACTTGGTGACAGAGAGCAATCATAGCACAAGAGACTGGCTGAGAGGGTGTGAGAGAGAGAGATGCTCTGATAATCCCACCCCCCACACCCAGTCCAAGAATTTATACAGGGTAAGAGGGGGAGGAAGATGTCCAAACATCAATAACATGAGACAGATCTGAAATCTAAATTGGTACTTTAGGGAAAGCCCCAGTGTTTGAAGGCTAAAGAAGCAAAACTGTGACACATTCATTTTCCTCCTTCCACATGAAACACAGCTAAACGCGGTGCATGTACTGTGTTAAAGAATGATGGAAATTCAGGAATGCACGGGGACGCTTGTCCAGACAGGAAGAGAATGACACAAAGGAGGAGTCATTCACATCTGCCTCTGCCTCTCACTCTGCGAGTGTTCACAATGCCTATACACACACAAACACACAAGTAAATTCAAATAATTTTGAATTAAGTATATAAATAAAAGTGAAGTAATCATATACTGTACATCTGTATACTCTGAAGCTTTGAATGAAACTGTGGAACAGTATGAATGTGAAATTAAAACAGTGTGCAAACATTAACCAGTTCAAATCAAGGTATAAAGGCATACGATACATAGAAGAAGAGGGGATTACCAAACCATGATGCAAACAGAGGTGATCGTTTTGATTATGTACATGATGGATCACCTTTTAATTCTGGGGGTGGTGATGGATAGTCTGTGTGCTTCAGTGCATTAATTCATTCATTTTTTTTGTCCCCTTCATTTGCTACTATGTCATAATTATATCTTGTACTGTGTGTATATGTATGTTGGTCTAAGAGTGTATATGTGTGTGTATAATATATATAAGCCTGAACATCATATAAGTACAAATTATGTGATGAACTGTTGTAGAAAGATGTGAAAAGGAATTGAAAAATGATTAATTAATTCATATTTCAAGGAGAAGGGATGAGATTAAATAGGTTTTAAACTTCTTCTCCCTCCTCAAACATAAGACAAAACTAATGAATGTGACTGATTTTATTTGTTTGTCTGCTTGTGAATCGAACATTTGTTTCTTCTTTATGTTTGAAATAAACTAAATAACTAAACTAAGCTTATAGAAAACAGCACAGGCTAAAGGCTTCACCCTGTTTCGGGTGCTCCACAACATGGACGGAAGGTGTATCCAGAGTAGAATGTATGTATTTTTTTTAAAAAGAGACAAAAATACTGAGAAAAGTGAAAGCAGCATGAAGCAGTCATCCTTTTACCAGTTGTAAAAGGATGACTTTTATCCTTTTTACAAGGATAAAAGGCTGTCTCTCCCCCTAAATAAGGGTTAGGGGGAGAGACAGCTGCCTATATGCATCACTGATCTCAAGTGTATCACATTTTACCCTGCTCAAGGATATTTTTAATCAGCATTAGATCCTCTTTTTCAGGAAAAATGCATATGAAAAAAAATTAAAAAATGATAATTACTTAACAACTTAAAAAGACGCCCTCACTCCTCCTCCTTTCTGGATGGAGAAGGAGCTAAAGACGTAAATAGCTACCACAGCCACACCCCATCCCACCACACAAACACAAGTATGCTTCACCATTCTCCACAGTTTTCACACAAATTCAAAGTCTGATCCTAACACATAATTAAAACAAAATTATTTCACAAACACTGAGCGGCTCTAGTCTATATTTTAACTTAATTTTAAAAGAGATGGCACGTCAACCGTTGGAGCATCTACTATTATAGGATAATCAGCCGTCTTCAACTAGAGGGAAAGTAAAGAGCATGAAAAATGTAGCAGCTACACAGTGTCGAGCAAAGAAATGTAAGAGACAATTCTTTTATGTTGCTTAAATGGACAATGGAAGACACTTTGTACATGTTCTGTTTTTCTGTGTTTGATCTAAATTCCTGATTACTTCATATGCAGTAAAAGAGTTTGTGGGGCATTCTACATTTAAGGACTTATTTTAAAAAGTTGTTTATATTCCTAATATTTTCCTGTAACTGACCAAACTCTGGCTTCATAACAGCAGTAGTATTGGTTTTTCCCCCCCTTACAGTGGTCATAGTATCTTAATAAAATTCAACCTTTACCCCACACATTTCCAATTTCCACTTCTTATATATTACATCACAGGGAGTTTGTCAGAGTCCAGTTTCCCCTGCTCCCTGTCTTTTATTTTGTTAAGTGGTTTTGCTCCTGTGCAACCCTGTCTCTGCTTTTTCGTTTCAGGAGACTTGACCAGGCTGCTGGGCGGAGTTTCCTCCTTACACACCTGCTGCTCATTCCCTGATTTCCTCCTCGCCTTTATCAGCTGGCTCCTTCTTGCAGCAGGTGTCAGCGCGTCTCACTTACTAACCGGTACTCTGTCACACCAGTTGTTTCCCTGATCAGCTCGTCCTCATGCTCCATTTGTTTCGTTTTGTTAACACGTGGCCTTTTTTTTCCCTTTTTTCTAGTTTTCCCGGGAGATCCTCGCCCAGCCAGCCTGTCAGTCTCCTCACTTTTGGTTACCCTTCGTTGGCTCATCTAGTTTAGTTTTTGTGCTCATTTTTGTAAAATAAATACTGCGCACCTTGTTCTTTTAAACCTGGCTTCCGCTCTCTTTTATGGTTCATACATGCCCAGTGTAAACCTTAACAGATTTAAGACTAGCAATAACTAATAACCTGGCTATTGAAAGTTTATGACGACATTGCCAAACACAAACTCCAACATGCCTCCTCTGAACCGTTTGTTGCGGCTGTCGAGGAACGATGCAATGTTTTTTAAGTGGCAACAAAATCTCAGAATGATAAAGCAAATGACAAACTTCCACATGTAAAGAGAAGCAGCCTCAGGGCCCGGTCACTGAAAAATCGTGCAGGATACACATGAATGTAACTTCCATTTGTATGCCCTTCCTTATTCAGTCTCATTCAGCAGTGGACTAAAACCTGTTTATCCTTTGCCTCTCACTGCTCTTAACTTGCACATGATGAAGAGCTTCTTGATTAGCAAATAGCTCATGCTTACGGGTGAATGTTTATGCGGTTTGCAGCAGTTGCTATGGTTACCACCACTGCATTTGTCACTATACTCATGCATCTGGCCCCTGCTTTTGTATTGGTGGAGAGGTGGGTCAGGAGTTGGTTGGTCCAATTACTTGTCATCAATCTACCCGTTTCTGCTTTAGGCTAGTATCATTTTAATTGTCAAAGACCATCTATACAGTATGATCATCCATTATAAGCCCTTGTGTGTCCTACACCCAACGAGCGCTCCAGGTTCCCATGACAATATCTAGATTTTCACTCTCTGCCAAATCAGGGCCACTTAGCCAGGCAGAGGATCAATAGAAGTATTGTTGCTCTTAGCATGGGATGTCTTTCCAGGAAGTTAGTGCTACTGCAGCAGTCTGATCAATGACAGTGTCACAAGTCATTCATTCAGCAAAAGATGGGTGGCCTCTCTCTACCCCCAAACACACGGTAGTAAGAGGCAGGAAGTAGAGACGGTGAGGGGGAGAGAAATCCACAGGGAGGAATGTAAATGAGGAGAGCCTATAGAAAAGACTGTGATATAGATATAAAAATAAGTATCAAAACGAATTGTTTTGTGTCCGTGCTCACAAAAGCAGAACCTATAATGAACAAATGTCTTTGTCAGAAAATTCTGTTCATTTTTCAGGAGATGTTGTACAGTAAAGGCATAATTTTATATGATTCAAATCAAACTGGCCATTTCATCACATGGAAATGTGTATCCAGTACTTTCAGTAGGAACAAAAGTTTTTATTCTCTGTGCCCTCTCTTCTCTCTATATAATGTGTGTACTCGTAACAAACTTCTTTCTCTCAAGGGTCTACGCCTTCTTTCAGCTTCTCCCCTTAGGGTTCGCCACAGCATTATGCGTAAAATTTGCTACTTGAATAATTTCTCTCAGTCTGTTGTCCTCTGAAATGCTAATCTAGTGACAGCTTTTAGTGATCCAAGTATTACTGCACTTATCACTAATGTTTCATTATACAAATACGCACAACAAACAGTTCAGTGTCAACAGGATGTGATCTGTCAGAGGATGTTATAAGAGGATTGGTTTCTTCTGAGTCACAAAGGGAATTTCCCTTCTTGCACTGCCACAACTAATCAAACACTGTGAGACAGAGGGAGACAAGAAGACAGACACAAAGAGAGAGAGAGAGACCAAAGGAAATGTCTTATCACATGAATTGACAGCCAACTTGTGACACACACACACTCTTTATGGTCCTCTCAAGGTGGATAGCATGTCACGTAATGCTTGGGATAGCATGGAACTTGATTATTTTAAAAAAGTGACTTGAATCTGTCACCGATTGCTGCCTCCACACACAATTTTGCAAACAAGATTTGTGGTAATGTACCTACACAACATCTCAGCTTTGTGGCAGTTACATTTGTTTCTTCGGACCGAGTTAAACAGGGGAAAAAAGTCTCATAATCGTGTGCCCAAGACAAAACTGGATTGTTAGTTTCAAGAACTAGTTAGCCTTTACACTTCACCTGTCCCCTATACCTCAGTAAGATTGAGGACATGCTCTGACTGCAAGTGATTGTACAAAATAGAGTTGTAGGGGAAAGGGGATCTAGCCTCAGAGTTTTTTCTTTTGGCTTCTCCTTCTCCGTCATCAGAAAATAAATACAGTGTGTGTTGCCTTTTCAATGTATGAGATATGCTGAGGCTGGTTCAACATTAACTTTAAATGTGAGGTGGCCTTTTTGGGAAATTTACAATAATGGGAGTCAGTGGGGGGAAAGAAAAAGAGGTGCAACACTGGTAAACTTTTTTCCTGCTTTTAAATCTATAGGTTTTATTTGCTGTGAATGACAATTATAGGACTATGAATACAATGTCATGGTGTAAATTCTTTGCCTTATATTCTGGCATATTTAAATAGATATAGGCAGATTAGCTCTTAGGTATATTAGCTCTTAGTAAATTACTTTGACAAGTTAGAAAGAGAATCAAAAACAGTTTCTCACCTAGATGTGAACCAAAATTGTGGCTCACACTTCACATATCTTATTTGTCTGTACAAATTAATATTGCAAGCCTAGTTTTGTAGTCGGCATGCATGTTTTAACTAAAATTCTTGCATATTTGTGGACAACAATAGTCTCTGCTTCTACAGGCTTTGTAGAAAGAGGATGCTTCAGTCGAGGAGTAGTACTCACGCTGACTTTGAATGCCTGGACAGTGTTGTCCAGCAGCAGTACGTTGCACACAACCTGTGTGTGCGGCCTGTCTCGCTCCAGCTCCGTCGCCCGGACATTGTAGGATCTGCCAGGAGGCAAGCGGAAGCGTGCGCTCATCACGCTCCTACCAGGGTCTGAAAGAACCAAACACAGAGCAGAGACAGGACAACTATGAGTGAGAGAGAACAAGAGGCAAAAACTGTAAAACGAAATGGGGCAAAAAAAAACATTTCGAAAAATGAAACATTGTTTATATGTATGATATGGCAGGGACGTACTTTAGGTAACAAAATCCCATTCTGTTTACAAATAACATGATACACCACAGTATGGTATGACATGATTTACTTTTCACTCAGTGAAGGCAGCCACACAGCACAGCAAGTCAGTACAAGTACAGTGAAAGAGCAAAGAGAGACTGCTTCATTAGAAAAGAATGTCAGTAGTAGGAGATTCTCTACCAGGGGATGTGGAAACTATACAGCAGCTACAACACAAAAACACTCACAAGATATTAGGAAAAAGAGAGAAAAGTTAATGAGCTTTAAAAGTTTGCAGCCCTCTATATGTCATTATTTCATAATATGTTTGAGTTTGGATTTCATTTATGGGGAATATTGTACACAAGACGAGTTAATCAATGTACAATACAACATTCAGATCAGCATATATGGTCCTTTCACCTGCTTGCCTTAAAGAGGACATTCACTGGAAAATCAAATTTCTGAAGTTTTTTGGTGTGTCCCCGTGTCCTTCCCGTATCTAAACATCACTAAAGTGTCACAATAACTCCCCCAACAGCTACTCCCGGTCGTGAACGTGAGCGTGAACATTCAACCTGAAGAAAAAGCTGAATCGCTTCCGCCATTACAACTATTGTATCTGTTGAGAGCAACATGTCTCAGAAGAAAGGTTCAGTTCACTGTTGCTGGTTGTCAAAAACAACACCAGATGTTTCATAGACTCCCTTCTAATGAGGAAAAAAGAGCAGAGTGGATATCTTTAATTTTTGATAGTAATATCCCTGCGAAGCTTCCTGAAATGCTGTTTGCTTGTAGCAGTCACTTCAAAGTGAATAGTTATACAAACAGCCCAAAACCTCATCTCAAGTAGGGAGCAGTTCCAACAATCCATAATGGATTTCGTGAAGGCAATGTAAGTGTTTACAAATGAAATAATAATGTCAGCGTGTGTGTTCGCCTTTTCTGTTTGTCTCAGCAGCGGTAGAAAATGAGTAAGTGAGAGTTTGTCTCAGCTCCATGTGACGCTGTTTACAAGCGAACTGCTGCATGACCTGCATGGAAATGTGTGCATTTACATGTCACATCTGCGAGTGTCTCGGGTTAGCACATATGCTAACTACTGACTGCAGCAGGCAGAGATCGTGTGTGCTCGCCTTTTCTGTTTGTCTCGACTCGCTGTTTACAAGCGAACCGCTGCATGAGCTGTGAGAAACCGTGTGCATAGGGAACAATCTATACTAAAATGGTTTATTTTACATGTAAATTAAACCACGCAGGCACTCAAACTGACGCTCCTGTGGTTCGGGGTGCGAAGCACCGCAGAGCAGTCACTACGCAGGCTCGTAGCTGGCCAATCACAAGCAGGTGGAAAAGCGCTTGGTAGCTGGCCAATCACAAAAGACTCAGTGTTCTGAGGGGTGGGCATTAGCTCAGAAACAGAGCGCCTGTTCAGATGCTGTCAGAGAGCAGAAATAAAGTGGCTTAATCTGAAGAGACTGAAGTTTTTGACCATAAATATTATGTAGTTTATCTAAGTAGACATCAGTAATCTCGTTTTTTGGTTCAAAAAGACCATTCTATGTCTCCTTTAACACAAAGAAGGATTCATGACTGCGACATATTTCCACTTCATTCTGAAAACAACTTTTGGCAGGAAATATTTCCTTCATCTTTTCATATGAAATTTGAGAATAAATAACAATAACTCAATCTGAAGCTGCTCCATATATGGACACATACAGTATATATTATATGTATAATTTTTACTATATTGCTCATGATATTACAATAATTATTCTTCTCTTTTTATTCATTTCCCCATATGACACCTGTGTCACTTTGCATGTATGCTGAAAAGTAATGTCATTTCTGCCATGTTTGTTTATTTCTTTAATTAAAATCTACGCGTGTACATAGGCCTTGTATTATACTCCGTGTGAAAGCAGATGATAGTTGACACTTTACAGCCGAGTTGTCCTCACTTCTCAGTGAGTGTATCATAAATATGGACTCTTCACAAAAGAAGCCAATGGACCAATTCTTGTGATTAAAAGTTTCATCTTGACTATACTCTGATTCTGTGCAGCAGTGGCAGTTTTTCAGTTTTCCTTGCATATTGTAGGCAGACACACACCCTTGCAGTGGTATATGTGCCCCTGCTTTTCTTAGGTGATCTACCATGACAGGAAACATAATAGCTCAAAAAGGGTTATGGCCCCATCATAAAGAACTGCTGTACCAATGGTTCAGTGTGAGCCAAGTTGTGTATCTATATGGAGGGCACTCTGCATGTCTGAGTTGCATGTCACTGTGTATGAGTGCAAACCCAATAATCACGAGCAGCCAGAGTGAACATACTGTGTGTATGTACACAAATCTATATGTGAGGCCACTGCGAACAGCCACAACAGGCCAAGCTGTCAGTAAATATATAGAACGCTATTTTTTTATTTTTTTCCCCGAAAAGCAGCTCAGTGACTTAATGATATGCATCAATATTCATCTGATTTAGCTCAGAATGTGTCACTGTTTACCACCTCCACACAGAATTCTGTGTGTAACACTCTGGAATGGAGGTGGACGTTGTTATAAGACGGCGTTCATCCGAGAGAGGACATCTTAAAAGAAAAGTGCATTACAGGACATATAGGATTCCTTTGGTTGATGCTTGGCAGGTACAAACCAACCAGGCATGAAGTTGGTCATACTGTGAGTGGATGATGGGATCAATACACTCTGTCAGAACCTCACACCACAACACACACAACTATAAGGTGTGAATGGACACAAGATACAAAACTTGTTTGTTGTAAGCAGATCTAACTGAATGGACCAGCGAGATGAGCAAAAAGAGAGGCAGAGATGAAGCCATGCAGAAGGAAGGGAGGACTGAGCGCTCCTATCACTGGATCGCACAGGAGGAAGATTGTGGCATACACTGACGATGAGCTCTGACACGCAGACCCTCTCCACAGGCTGCATTGCCATACCAGCTGTGGTCCTGTCCTCCTAGTTCCCCACAATCCAGCAGAAAACATTTTCAAGATGATAAATAATTTCTGTGATATACTCTATAACCAATAGCTTATGGTAAAGTATCTCTTCAGTACACCACTGTTCATTTTCTAATGTATTGTTTTCTCAATGCTCCATATTTTCCTGCTCTGCTTTGCTTTTTTTAGTTTTGCTCTGCTGAGCTGGACAGGACGGTCACACTCCCCTGAGAGAAGCCTCCGGAACTCCGGAAACACACTACCATTATTGCTTCCTGCAGTCAGCAGAGCTTACAAACAAGCAGGGAAGTGTGTCTGTGTGCGTGTGTGTGTGTGCGTGCGTGCATGTGAGAGAGTGTGTAGTAGACTCTTGACCCATAAGCTTCCCTAACTGGTGGGCTCCTCCGGCTCCCTTAGCTTATTGCAAACACAGATGCTCCTGCAGCCTTCCCGTCTGCACACTGGAATACACACCCTCCATATAAACATACCTAAACACCACACAAACATGCACATGTGCACATGCACAGAGGCACACAAGTTATCCAAAATCAACATCAGGCTATGTGTTGCTCTGCTTTATCACAAGCACAGAAGTTGAAGAATTCAACTAGTCCAGAGCTATAATTCTCCACATATTTCAATTTTATACAAAGAGAACAAAATTCTTCAAAGGGAAAGTTGCACAACAGACACCAGCCTTTCCCAGTTCAACTATAGGTTGACTACTGAACTTCATTTGCCCCATACATTTCTATTTACATCCCTTATTTGTACAAAAAGGAGCTCAAAAGGCATAGTATGCATGTTTTTTTCTGCCCCTTTGTATTGCTTTGGAACAACTGAAATAAAAGGCAAGCAGTTTCATTAAGCACAAACTAGGCCATAGACAAACAGGTGGTCAATTACCACTGCAACCAGTTTGTGATTGCTGTGCCTTTTCATAATAAATGACTGGGGGATTCAGATAAGACTGAAACATGCACTTCAAAGCTCTGGTAGCTGACATCACACAATCAAAGCAATGCCATTTTGGCAGGAAATGACACTCTTTGCATCCATAGACATATATCTGGCATATTGTAAAGTACAGATGTATTCATTTTGTCAGGTTGCTCTATCTCCGTGGCTTAAATCCTCCAATAGTGCCATTCATTTTTCACGAGCTTTTCCTGCCAACATGGCAGTGTGACCAAACCAAGTTCTATTAACAAAAAGGAGGTCCACACTTTCAAACATGGCCTGAGCCAGAGCTATACTTTCAATCTACATAAAGACTGAAAGCCAAATTGTGGCTTGGTTTTAAGCAAAAAAAGTCAGAGATCTGCTGGAGTCCTGGACGAAAAGACAGACAATCTTCAAAATCTTTCTTTTAACTGCACATTCACAACAAATGCACCCATCATATTAATGATCATATAACATCCATTCCTATTCTCCCAGATCCTAACCAATCCTCCCCCTCTATATTTTTTTTTCTGACCCTTCCCTGCCCACACCCCTCAAGCCCCATGATTCTAACCATTTTATGTAGGGCAACAACAACAGTGGATATCGTGCTGTTTACTCAGTATGTGTGTTGGACTGATGGGTTTTAACAAAGCATTTAACATGTGTCTATGTGGAGGAGGTGGGGTGCCAGGGAAGTTGTACCTCTAGGAATGTGGGCAGTGACTGACCTCTGACATCCATTGGGGGCAGCCATGTCCCTGGCTAATGACAAAGTCATATAGATCTGCTTGTAACCTGCTTTCTAACTACGGTGTCTTCAAACAGGACAATTAAAAAAAATCCAGCGTTTAAAAATATAGGTCAAATTATTTTCAATTGTTAATGTAAGATAAAATAACTAAATTTAAATTTTCAATGATGTACACCTTATTATACGAATTGATGTTTTTCCCTTAGCCCAGAACAAGCCTTTTACATTTATATCAGGAGTAGGGTCAACTCTACAAACGAAACAGTTTGGATGCTAACTGAAGGCTACATAGGTTCTCCAAGACACTTGAAGTGAAGGGTGAGTTGCAAAATGCAACCTGACCAATACATGTTGCTAAAATATTACACACTGGGCCTTTAGGTAAAGCTGAAGTTTCACATACTTATGGAAAATGTGGCTGGTGATTATGGTCGATACACTGTGACTCCACATCCAGTGGGGCAAAAATCAAGTCAATTATACTGATCGCTATGAGAGGTAAATGTTTTACAAGTTCGCCGATCATCTAATAGGAATCCAGTACAATTTAGCTGGACAGTTACACAAACATTTGCAAACCAACCCCTGACCTTCACTGAACTCTCAAAGAGCATTTAGTGACCCCAACCTGCCCCAGTGCAGTGATTAGAAAAAAAGTCTAGTTTTAAATTTGTAACATCCCCTAAGTGATACATCCAAGGGCATCAGATGAACCCATTAAAACAAAATCAACAAGGAGAACAAAGAAACACAAAACTCACTACAATGCTAAATTTGCTTTATATAAACTGATTAAATAAATTCTTAAAAATGTGCTGCTAAAAAGCAAAGGATAAATCACCAAGTGTAATGTATGATTAAGTACCTACTTTTGAGTCTGTGATCCCAAATGAAGTGATATTGATTATTTGCCAATTAAACTTCTGATATATTTTTAACTAACAGCTGTCAGTGGATGCTACTAAAAAGCTTCCATCACAGTCATGCAGACAGTATGAGACAAAAGGTGAACAGCATCACAGAATTTGCATTATCTTTCTGGTTCGTGACTCCTCTTTTGACAGCAATATGGAAGTAACTGTGACTTATGCTGAACTTAGGGAGATTATTACAATAAAAATGTAAACAAAGCCAAGTAATTTTTTACCATGAACACACCATGAGGAGTCTTAATGACACACTCTGACATGCTCCATTTGCACACTTCTGTTAAAAACAAAATGCAATATGAGAAAAGATAAGCCACACAACAGCCACAGAGGATCACGTGCAAAAAAAAAACTGCTTCACTACTTACTGTATTATAGAAAGTGAATAATATAATTGTGAGGTGGTGTATACATTTCCTCATGGGGATAGTAGTTGATAATAATTACAAGGTTTCCAGTTATTACAGGGGCGTAAACATCACATATAGGTCAAAATAGATGAATCCAACAGTGTGCTGAAGGTTTATGAATGAATAAAACCCCGTATTCTGGTAATACAATGATGATTACCAATCCTGGTAATCATCATTGCACAGTTATTCTCCATGGAGCACATAGATTGGAGAAATCATTGGAGAAGCCAACATCATTGACTATGGCTCTGCTCCAGCAATGGGTTGCAGCAATTAATGTTATTAGTGATAGCTGTGTTTGATAAGGCATTCAAACACATCAAACAAAAGCATGTTTTAAGGATGTTAAGGAAATTAAAACCGGAGTTTTCATTTTGACATTTGACTCTCCCCATGACTGACTGTCAGTACGGTGGCCTGCAAAGTCATTATGCACAGAGAGAGAGAGAGAGAGAGAGAGAGAGAGAGAGAGAGAGAGAGAGAGAGAGAGAGAGAGAGAGAGAGAGAGATTTATAAAACCTTGCACATAGGTTCCTCCTCAATCAAAAATGTGGAAGACAATGGAGACTAACAGGAATCTGTATAAGTGGATCATTCTGGACAATGTTTGCATTGCAGTCATGTAGTCTAGTCGCATTCAATATAATATCCTAATTATAATATCATCCAGTTGACATACTTTCCCTCACTCCTAGTTCAAAAACTGTGAGCATGGCAGGGGAGCTGAATCCAATCCCACGCTGACACTGAGGCAAACGACAGGGTACAGGGTAGCCTGGACAGTTCACCAGCAGGGTTAACATTCAGAGAAACCAGAATGAAACAACCACTCACACTCACTTTCACACCTACAGTCGATTTAGAGCTGCCATGAAATCTAAGCTCCATGTGATTCGTGAGAGGAAGCCCCAGTACCCAGGAATCCACACAGACAAGGGTAGAACATGTAAATTCCATACAGAAAGACCTCCAGCCAGTTGGATTTCCTTCTTGCTGTGAGATAACAGTACTAACACACCATGCCTTCCATATGTCTCTCACAGACATTGTGAATATTAAACCATAACAATGGTCTTTACAGTTACTCAGGATATTTTTACTGAAGTTCAAACTATTGGTTACTATGGGGGAAAATTTAATAATCAAATTTACAGTCAATTAACAGAGACACTCTGAAATCATTGATAACCATTTAATGTTGGCAGCAAACAAACACTGTGACATTTTCAATTTCTGGAAATCGTGCTGGTAGTGTTATATAACACTTGACAAAATAACATCCATTTCATGTTTCTGTGAAAGTATTTACACATTTGTGGTTGTCAAGCTTACAAGAAAGCAAAAACTATCCTATAGGCTATAGTTTCATTAACTCAACATGAATAATAACCTTGAGGCTGCAGATCATTATGCACATTAAGGTAAGCAGAAGTGGGATGTGAACCCAGCCAGGCAAACCAGTTAAAACCTTCAGCAGACTTTCCCAATAATGATGTTGACTGTGGCATCCCAACATTTTTTAATTAGACCCACCACATTTTCATCATAAACCAAAAAACACGTTGGTTCACTTATAATAACGTGAATAATCGCTATCTTAGCGTTTAGAGCTGTAGGCAACAAGTGCTGTGTTCCTCATACATGCTCATATTGTTTACCTACTTCTGTGAGAAACGGTGCTTCAGTACAATCACTTTGAAAGCATCATGATCATTTGAAGTTAACACGACTGTTTTTTCTGACTCTAGCTGAATTTTCATACAGTGCAAATGTCACAGAGGAGGATGCAGAGCGATAGAAAAGTTTTAGGTCTCTTGCTTTCAATTAACATTGCAAGCAGCTGCTTGCTGGCAAACTGTTATATATTAAAATCCAACATTTCAATTTTTAATCATTCATGGATGGTAGTCAGCGTGTACTATGTAACCACAGCTCTAGTAATAATTCATCCCAACAGTCTAACATCACTGACAAACATTACACAAATTGCACATAGGAGGTTGAATAACTGATTTTAAATCACAACGCTCAGACAGCAGATGCCATTTCATTTCTTAGAACAGTCTCACAAAGCTTTACTGTAGCAAAAAGCTCTTACACAGACATGACACTTTCTTATGCAAGATGTGCTCCTCAGTTCATTTTAGTTGAATGGGGATTCCTAACAGTGAAAAACTGCTTGCCTTGACTGAATGTCAACTTTCCCTGGAATTAAGGATCAATAAATCTTATAGTGGACAGTGATTCTATAAATATATTATCATTGTCATTATCTACCATCACCATCACAGAAGGGATTTCAAATGAAAATACAGATTGGAAAAAGAGAGGACATGAGGAACATTACTGTATATATATAGTCTTCAAGTTTACAGTGATGTGCACACATGTAACACACAATACAGTGTACAAACAGAACAGACAATGCAGGGGTATATAGATGCTGGTTTCATTAAAGCAGCACATTCCCCTGATTTTTTTTCCCTTTTATGCTGACACCTGCACCTTTAAATGTTACCAGGGTCATGTTCTGAGAACACTGCAGATTTTCACCCGCATCCACCTCAGTCCTGCACATTCCTGCCCCACCAGCAGAGAGGCAAGGTGTTTGGAACCAAGCACACACACACACACCACCCCATCTGCTGCTAGGATAGATTATGGGGCAAAGCAGTTTAACTACAGCTGGAGACAATACAAGCATTTACATGTGAAAAACAATAACTACATGTAACGAAGGCTTAAAGTGCAAACATGTTTTAGAGCTGTTGTGTCCTTTAATTCAGAAATTAGGAAGGGTCATTTTGCAAGTAGCTTTCCTATGGAAATGACCCAGAGGAGCTTTATATTAACTACTACTTCTTTTGGCATCTACCTTTTAGGGTTTTGTGTGGAGGAAGTATTTCTTGAAACAATGCCGTGTTTACGGAAAACTTTTTAAGACAGGAACAAGTCTGTAAAGAATACATTGTTGTATTACAAATGCTTGATGACAAACTTGATGAAACCAAAAAAAGGACACGTGTGCTTCAGATCCTGCTTCTTAAAGTAAATCGACTGCACTTTCGATAAATGATCCACCACAACTAAGCTTCAACTAAGCTTTTATATTCACTTCACTAGAATATAAAAGCTCCCTTGATAATATACACCCCATACTGAACAACCAAGGCATCACCTACACAAATAATTACATATTCCATGTGTATGTGAACTAATATCAAAATCTTACACGTTCTAATCAGTAGGTTACCCATTAATGCAAAGAAACACACTATTAATATTTTACAAGTGAACATGTTTTCAGCTCTAACGATATTTGGTTCTAAATTATGAAAATCTACAGGTCTTTGTCTATAAGATATTGCAAATTTAACACGGCACAAGTCCATGCACCATCACACATTCTGAGCTGGGCTTTAAAACAATTCAAACTGAAATAATAACAGCATAAATATTGATAGAATAACAACATACAAAAATTAAATACATGTTAATATCAACAGAAAGTTAAAATTATACCTCTGTCCAGTTGTGCCACTGGTAACCACAGAAATCAAGACGTTTGTTATAAATATATTTAAACAAAGGCTTGACTTTTGTGACACTGAGGAAATAATATCTGTCACAGATTTGATGGCATGTGACACTGTCATGATGACTACATGATTTGCTTAATCCCCTTCACACTCAGGATGACCTTGTATTCCAATACCTAGAAGCAAATGCAGTTGGTCCCGATTCAGATAACTCACAAGATGAAACAATTAGAACTCCATTTTATCCAACATTGGAATTTTATATTCTCCCCAGCCCCCACAAACACACAATTTTTTCCAAGAAGCCTTGAATATTTACTGTTGATGTTGATGTTACGAGTTGTCGAAAAAAAAGACTTTTATCAGAAGCTCAACAGAGGCAGCACAGCAGTCATTTTCCTGGAAATGCTGCACCTCCTGCTTCTGATCTGAGATGTACGAAATGTATCTTTATTATCAATACCATTCTGTTTCTGTCACCAAGTGCCAGGGTACTGACAAGATTGTCTGCGATGTCTGATTAATGTTTCACATTTAACAGAGCTCTCTCAAGGTCTCCATAGAAAGAATTTACAGAAATGTGGACCTGCATGACTATCAACTCCTTGTTCACTGGGTAGTTGTCTGGTCTTTAATTTTGGGATTTAGATATGGGTCTGTTTTGGCTAAACGTGCGAAAACGTGTGCTTTTAAATTAATTTAAAAATGTAATACGGTATATATAAACCCCATTGACATTGATCAAATAGACCCAATTAATCCAAGGTTTAACAGTTTTTTACTAGTGGGAATGTGTTTAATCAGCATTAACTTGCATGTTAAATGACTGCAAAACTGGGCTTATATAATTTATTTCAGAAGTTCAATCTTCCAAAAAAACAGGCCTAAGTAAAAGATGCAAAATAGTAACCACCATAACATTATTATTGAGGGCTACGGCTTTGTTCTTACTCTGACTCGTTTCATTTCCGCCACTTCCTTTTCACAAAATGCTGAAGACCTCAGCAATGTAGAATTTTGCATTTTACAGTGAAAAACAGTGCAGCAGTAGCAAGAATGCTCAAGGCAGAAGACCGATAATATACACTGCATAAATTCAGAAACAGTTCAGGCAGAATGCAACTAAATACAAACTATTAAACTACACCGCTGAACCGCCAAAGGACACTGCTGCAACACAGGCAATTCAAGAGGCAGAGGCATTTCAACAAAAGCTGATGATTTAACAGCTTGTTTCAATGTATTACATAGCACATATAACAAAAGCATGTGTGTGGGAGAGGTGTTTGGGGATGTCTCTGTATGAAGAGATGAGGATGAAGAGATGGAGGTGTGCGGAACACATTGTGGTTGGCAAACAAAGCCAAAGCAGGAAAGCGTGGGCTCACCTGACAGTCACCTAATACTTTTGCGCAATGTTTTCACAATGTAGAAAATAAGGTTTGCTGCTGGCGCAAAACACTGAGGCAGCAATTTGTCTTGTTTTTTTGCATTTCCTGAGGCATGAAGGCAAACATTTCTGATTGGATTAACATGCTTAAGAGGCAACAATGTGCTTTGTACAAAATACTTACAGTAAATGTTTATAACTCAAGCATCTGGTACAAAATCTTCCAGCGCCAGGCTTCTTGAGTATAAGGAGTTTTATTTTCTGCTTGTATTAGTTAGCCAGCGGCAGCGATGACACAGCTTTCATTCTGAATACTGTGTCACATTAAAACAACGTAAGAACCCAACTACTTAGATTTTTCTGATATGCGACACGCATGTATTTAATGGCATGTTCTTTATAATTAACTTTTTTTTTATGCTTGCGTACATATGTAAGCTGGGGCAGGTTATGCATTTACAGCAGCGTCACAAAGCAGATGGCATTTAATCTGCAGCACTGGACTGATATACAACAACCACAAACCATGGCGTGACAAACATGGGTAGACTAATCAACATTAATTGTTTCAGAGTAGTGATGTGATTGTGTGAGTAAAAATGTGAAGAAAATGGACTATGAGCTCAGAGTCACCACAAGAAACACAGATGCATACTGTTTGAGGTAAAAATTATAGTTTGTGATGCTATAATACAGTATTTGGCCATGAAATAACATTCATATATATATATATGTGTTGAAATCTTACATAACACGTACATCTAACATCTGATATTTCTTTCTTTTATTATTCTCCATAAGAATATTACCTATACCCATATTTAAAAAAAAATACTTATACTAATAATTAGGCAAAACATTTCCAATCATCTTTAAAACCATAGAAATCCATATTTCAATTAAAGGTAATGAACCTTTTCATTTTGGTCAACTTTTAATGATATAATTCCCATGGTATAACTTGCAAGCAAACCCCCTTGAGTCGTGTGAATAGATTTTGTTAAGGGATAAAGGGGAGGACAACAATTACCATGATGACATGCTGCTTCCCAACATCACCCTAAACTAAATATTTTGTTATTGTTATGACTGAGAAACCCATGGCAGCAGAAATTGCATACTGTGTGTTTAAGGATATACAATAAGGAGGTCAGACCAGATGTTTTTAGGACAAAAATCACTGGAAATGTATGGCCAGTTTATATACTTCACCGAGATTAACACCTGCTGTTGTCCCACGCGTAACACTTTCTATAGAATCATGGAGTCTAAACATTAGAATCATGGAGTCTAAACATTAATTCACACCCGACGAATACCCGGTATTTTCTTATTTTCTTTCTTCTTTCTATATAAAAAAAAATACTTCTTTGATTTTTACGCTTATGTAGCTATGGCAATTTATTAGCTTCTCTACAAATTAATAAACATATTTTCTTTTTAAACACATGAAGACAAACAGCAAGACATTTGCTATTCAAATAAATTCCCAAATGTAGCATCTGTAACTATCCAATGGCCTGAGGAACATTGCTGAACAGAGACTATAAAGTTGAAATACTGCTGCTGCTCATAGTGGAGGCTTAACCAGCGTTAATAAGTTGCCAGGCTGATGCTTGAGCAAGAGGTGCTGAAATATGCAGGCATTCACGGTCTGCTAATTAATGTGTCTTAAAGTGTCCAAGAAATGTCATGTATTGTCCTCTTACTAGCTCCAGTGTCAATGCTGGCTCAGAGGCTGAAGGAGACAAAGCAGGCAGAGCAGCCATGAGTCAACCAGAGCGAACCCCCTGCCTCATGCTGAAATCAGAGAAACCACAAGAATGTAACAGCTTCTGTTATTATCCCTCCCTGCTGCCTCACTGCCTGATAGCCTGTCCCAGAAAGTAGCAGCAAGGCTGCCTAGTTCCCTAAAACAAACATACACACACGCAACCTTGTTCTCGTCATCACACACACAAAAAGATTCTCTATGGATACCACTATCCAGTTTGCTCTTTTACTCTACAAATAAGTACTACAGTGTTTGTGTGTCTGCGTACAATACATACAGCACTGTGCAATAGTTAATAAAATGCTATGAGGTAAGAATGCTTTCACAAATATAACTTCTAAATATAGCCACAAGCAGCAAAATTGAGTTCTAATTATTTATTTTTTATTAAGTTACAAAATGCAGAGTGAGCTAACGAGAAAAATCTAAATCAGATCACTAAGGCCCCCTTCACACCTGGCATTAAAATGCGGTTCCTGTGTTCAGATAACTGTCGGATAGTGCTTCACGACATGCATTTACACCTAGTATTAACGTGTGGTTCCAGTGTCCACATCAAAATGTGATTGCTATCCTCCCCTTACATCACCTCCCCCTCTGCTTCTGCAAAGATTTCCAGCAGCAGACTGCAGCGCCAAATCCGCACAGGAAGTCGCACTATTGTTTGGACTATTCTTTGCTTTCCGAAGCAGGGGAAGAAGTCGTCTTTGAGGCATATCAGAGACACATTCCATTTACACTTCTGTTCAATGTGGTCACAATGCGTCTCCGACCACCTCCTGAAGTGGTTCGGCAGATCTGATAACTCGGGTGTAATTACACCTGTACTTACAAGATGTCAGATGCTGTATTTGATCAGGGAAAACCCATTCCACTGCCAGGCATAAAAGGGGGCCTATTTGATGTGACCACCCTTCGCCTTAAAAAACAGTATCAGCTCTACTACATACACTAACACACAAGTTTCACAGGAAATTGACAGGAAGGTCATTCCAAAGATATAGGTCTCTACAAACTATATTTCCTTTCCCAACCACTGCGTCTACAATTCTCTGCATTGCCCGTTTCCTTTTGCTTTTTCAAGAAGACTTGACCAGAACATCTTGAAACCCCAGTCTGCATAGATATCTTGAGGCCTTGCTGATAGTACGTTGTGTCTTGCTGCTGTACTCAGTCTTGCCATGGTGTATGACCAGTGACAAGAAACGAGTTCACCTTGGTAGCAGAGACTGGCTGTTTCCTACTCACATTTAAGCCTCCAACACAGCTTTTCTGTTTCAGCTAATGACTGTTTCTCAACCTACATATAAAATTTATCATTTTTAGCACCTGGTTGGTATAACTGATTAATCAGACACCTGAATCTAATCGCACAAATCCCTGACTTTGTGCAAGTATACCTATTTATGCTGGTTTAAAAGGCAAAGAGCAGTCACACCACATATTGATTTGATATAAAATGCAAAGTGGGCTATCATTTTACATTTTGTAAGCAAACAATTAGAATCTATATTTGTTAAAGCATTCTTACTTTACAGCATTGTTCCTCACAACTGGCTATAACTGGAGCACAGTACTGTACTGTATATAAGCATGCATACTGACACAGGACCTGACAAAATCACATGGACCGGTATTTGTTTTTCCAACTGTGCGTTGCAAACCAAAGCCTGTCAGACACATAGAAACATCTACATAAATACCCACAGAAAAAAACAAGCTGATACAGATCATACTATGTCAGCAGACTAGAAAGGTCAATTGACTGAAAGACCAGTGACTTGATAGCAAAATAGATATTTTAACAAGCTCACATGATGGGGAGTTGACAAAGTACTTTTTAATTATAAGTGGTGCCAGGTGTCGATATAACCATCTATAGCACTGCCCTTAAATACTTTTCCCTCTATGCATTCAGTGTTTAAGCCAAGCCCTTTTCAAAAATGTTCCTGAAAAAAATTAATTCAAAATTTCCTTCCAAAGCAGCCCTAACTTATTAAGGTAAGGTTAGCTTAAAGGTCACATAGAATGGTCTTTTTTGAACCAAAAATCGAGATTACTGATGTCTACTTAGATAAATCAAATAATATTTATGGTCAAAAACATCATAGTCTTCAGATTAAGCCAGTTTATTGCTGCTCTCTGCCAGCATCTGAACAGGCGCTCTGTTTCTGTGCTATTGCCCGCCCCTCAGAATACTGAGTCTCTTGTGATTGGCCAGCTACCAAGTGCATTCCCACTCACTTGCGATTGGCCAGCTACCAGCTGACTGACTGCTCCGCGGTGCTTCTTCTTCTTCTTCCGGTTGAATGTTCACGCCCATGACCGGGAGTAGCTGTTGGGGGGGTTCATTGCACAGCAAATATGCTAGTTACGTAACTAAACTTGACTTTTCAAAACCGCTTGCTAAAACGCGGTTAAACATAGAAGCCCTTCTTTCTCAGAAGTGGCTGAAGTGTTTATTGTGACACTTTAGTTTTGTTTAGATACAGGAAGGACACGGGGACAGTGAATGTCCTCTTTAAAGGAAAGGATCATTCTTATCAACAGAAGAGGAGAACATGAACTTCTGTGTGTGTTGTGTTCAGAGAAATCAAGCTCACATGGATGGACACACCCTCCTAAAAAGCATGCCCATCAGCCGTTGTAACAAAATATCTCTATATATGCAGGGGCTCCTTTCCCTCTTGCTCTCTTCACCACACCATCCCACATGTAAAGTGATGACATGTTCACACTTCTACTTTCAGCACCCATCTGTTGACTAAAACTAATTATGGGGAGGCAGAATATAGGATTCAAGAACAGTAAGGACAAAAATAAAGCAGAGAATGAAGGAGGGTTGGACAGAAAACAAGTCCAACAGTGCAGGATCTGAAAGCAGTATGGGATAAAAACAACAGTTCTGATGGCCTCCGCGAATCTCCAAGTAAAACAGACAAGCAGTGGACAAAAACTAGGTTTTTGATCATTCTGTCGATTTTCCTAGGAAACTTCAGCCTGAGAAACACTATAAACCTTCTTCTTCTGCCTTTTTGAATAAGTGATGAAACCAAAATTTTAAATCTTAGTGTCACTAATTATGCTCATTTGTAAGGTTGTACATTTCCTAAAGCTGCAAACCTGCTGAAAAAGCTTTTATCCAAGAGCTTCCAGTGCACTAAATGCTGCTAAATGCTTGTTTTCAGCAACCGTGCAATGCTTGCATGTGCTTTAGAGTTTCGACTTTTAGAGTTGTACAGGTCTTAATTTATGTTTATAGTGACATTTAATCTTTTTATAGATACTGAATTGGCAGTATTCCATTCTACTTCATTATACAGTGTAAATTTACAATAACACAATAGACTCTTTCTATTCCAGCCTGTAATAATCATCACTTTTCAGATACTTGTATGAGTAAAAACTTTGAACTTTGGTTATTCTCATGGAGACACAGGAGAACAAAGAACCATCCATTTTCGGCTCTGACCCGCTGTTCTTAAGCAACTGCGTACTTTGACCTTCTGAGGTATTCAAGGCTCTTTGAACAGCTGTTTCAAAAAGTAGACCTGTGGATCTGAAGCTGACACACATAAGCAAACACACAGGCGTGTGTGCTCACTAAGCTCAGGTTGCACAAGCATCAGATTTAAATGGGCACATGGCACCTTAAGGAATGAGTGTATGTCTAAATGTGCATAGAAGTGCATGCATGATTTTGGGTGTAAATGGGATGGGTGATGGTGACGTAAAGGACAAGCTAAAACACGCACTCTACCATAACTCTTGAGTAAAGAGGCAGGAGCCAGTTGTACTCACATACCTGAGGGGTATAAAGGTGGGGGTGGGGCCACACAGGAAAGGAGTCTTTTTCAGGTGAAAAATGTTTATAATATGATGACCTGGAGTAGTGGTGGTAGTGGTATGAAAGGACTGACTTGCCCATCTTAATCCCATTGTGTGTCCAACCTGTCCCTGTTCTGACTACATTTGTAGAAGCCATTTAGAAATGACTTGCATAACTATCTACCATGACCTATGCCACTTTTCAACACTGACTGGTCAACATTAGTGGACAGTAAAAAAAGAAGAGGAGAGACAGAGGTTCAAAAGATCAAGTTACAGTACTGTGCATAAGTCTTAGGCCACCATTAGATTTATTGTTTTAGCAATGTTATAATGACCATCCTGTACAAACACATGCAGTTTGAAAATAACATCTTTTTCAGAAACAACAAACAACAAAAATGCTTCTATAATATCAAATATTTAGTGTGACCCACATTTACATTTGAACAATAACACAACCATGGCTCTTCAAAACCTGGAATGGAACCCTAATGTTATTGGTAAAACCTGTGCTTCTCCTACTATTTCATGCCAACAATTAGCTGCTGTGAAAAAGGTCTATTATACCTGGTTTACTCAAGACATGTTGGAGCATTACATACACATGTTGCACAAGTTAAACTCAATGACAGGTTGACCATATAGTATAAGACTGACTTTTAGTCACATCTTTTCAATCTAAACGCCAATGATCACAAAACTGACATAAAAACAACAAAACTGGTGGTGGCCTAAGACTTACTGTATTCATCCATTTAACGGACAGGAAAGGTTTTAAACTGTCACCAAACCAAACATGTCCATGGTTAAATCTGTGACTAATGGCAGCAGAGATTGCCTGGGGAACTCATCAGTATGTAGGTTCTGATTACAACACAGCAGGCTTGAGAGAACCAGGTGGGTAAGCCGAGGACAAAGTCGGACAGAGGGAAGTTTACATGCTGAGTAGAAGAAAGGGATTAAAAGGAACTGACACAAGGTGATACAGTAAAAACATTTAAATATGTGGAATGTATTCACAATACAAAAGAAGTATCAATAATTATAGACACTTTTGTTTTTTACCATTTTTAGCATACGTGAAGATAATTATTATCACTGATTACCAAAGCATAAGATAAACAGCAAATTAGTTTTTAGCTTTTGGCTCTGTGGAAGGGCTACCACGATAGGCCTATCTTTTTTAATCATTTTTAATTTGAATTTAGATTTTTGCTTACATAAGCACTAGACTGAATAAAAACTACATCATCCAGCTGAATGAAAACATTCTCTTCACTGGGAGAACTGAATGCAACATAGGAACAAGCTTTTGTCTTGTAATGAGAGCTGCACCTGTTCCTTTAAACTCTTAAATGTCCCAAGAGAACTAGGTGTATATAGAGATGGGCAAATAGCTTGCTTATTTAAATAGATTATCTAAACCTTCATTTTCATTCAATACAACAAAAACCTCTAATACAGCTTCATTGATTCTGTATTTAATTTACACATGTCAGTTAGCTTCAAGATAACTTTTGTTACCCTCCTTTCCATCCCATTTACCACTGGAATATTTATCCACCTCCTACCTATTGATCGTCAATGATCTTTTAATGTGTCAATGTTCCACTCTTTTAATCCAACCCCTGCACTGATAGCAAGGCCTACATCTCAGCCACTTATCATATCTGTTTGTATAATCTAGCTGTTTTTTTTCTACCATTGTGCCTGTGGACCCCAACTATTACTACCATAACGATCAATGCAATATTTTACACTCTGAAATAAGGGAATATTCAATCAGGGTTCCAAACATATTTAAAAAAAAATAAATGTATATACAATATGGATCCATATAGAAGTGCATGCTGTGCTATCACAATATGCAGGTTAATCTGGTCAGTATATTTGATAATCAGGATATGCCAATAACAGGCAGGCAAGACAGACAGACAGAGAAAGAGAGGGCAAGATCCAGATCTGACAGAACAATTAACAGAAACTAAAGATCAAACAAACACTATGTTACAGAAATAGCCCATAATCCCATAAAGCCGACAATACAACAGTCCAATTATTAATAAACAATGTTCAAAGGCTGATTCTCTGCCATAAATGAATCTACCCCCAAAGAGCTATGTTCAATTCACAAGGCCACTGTTGTTATTGTCCCAGTTCTCACCTATAGCCCCTACTAACATACTTAGTATGACAACAGTCTTGTCACCTACTATCTGAATTAAACTGAAATGACCATGCTACAAGCCTGACAGATGCATCCATATCTGATATATCTACTGTTTGTGAGCAGTCAAAATGCGTCACTACCGATATGGGCCTACTTGCCTTCTATTTTGGTCTAAATGTGTCAAGGCAGCTTCGACCCAGAATTCTGTGTCTATAGAGTCGTGACTTGTACTTTAGGTTAACACAGCAGTGTTTGGAAGTTGATTTCTGCTGAGTAGTTCCGTAAACTAATGTCATGTAATCCCAGGCATGCATGCATGTTTTGAAACAAAACGCCATTTTGGCAGGCAGCCGTGCAGTTCTATTTGTCAGCTTTCGTTGAATTTCGTTAAAAGAAATTCAAGGCGATGGATAGCTCTTGTGATGCAAGAACAGTCAGGGCAAGCAAATGCAAGAAAATTTTACCATATCCCTAAAGATCTTGAGAGATGGCAGTGGTGGATGCCATAAAAATGCATTCAAAGCAAGCAGAGGAGACGGGAGCAATGGAAGCCAACAGGCAACGGATTCTACTTGTGTAGAGATCTTGTCATGTAGGGCCGCAGCTATCAAATATTTTAGTAATCGAGTATTCTATCAAATATTCCATTGATTCATCGAGTAATCCGATAAAACATACTTTAATCCTATTACTTTCGCTTTGCTGCATTTTTCGCTGTATTCACTGTTTCCGGTCACAGCGTCTGCCATTCTTTACAGCTAAACTGTCCACACACCCAAAGTCCGCTTCTGTCTTCTTCCGCTTTGTAGGGGACGCATAGCCTGTGATGTAAGCACGTTGTATCACACTAAAAAGAATCCGTGCAAATGTGAGCTTTAAATTTAATTAAATAAGGCTTCGAGGCAGAGGAAATTCCTTGATTATTTTTTGTAATCGAGTTACTCGAGGAATCGCTGCAGCCCTAATGTCATATTCGGTACAGATTCCAACCCTTACTAGCTTCAATATGTTTATTTTACAAGCTTTTGCTATGATTTCTAACTGTTCTCTGGAGTAGAATAAGGGAATGTTTCAGAAAGTTGAAGAATACTGCAGGTCTGGAATGTCTGCCTTTGATATTTCCATAACTGTGAAAAGCAACCCAGAAGCAATAAACAAGTCAGTTATATTCTCTTTGACAACTTGAAGTCTGCACTGGTGCCATTCATTTTGGCAGAAGCTTTTCCTGCCAAAATGGCAGTGAAAACAAACATTAAAGTCACGTGATGCTCAGAGCTCTACCTCCACCAACTAGCTACCTTTGTAATAGCTATCTTGCTAAATATGTATGCGAAGGGATTGTTGTTTGGCTGGTTCACTTCAGTCCCTCCACATAAATGTGGGTGAAAGCCAAATTATTTATCTGGACATGCACTAATTAAGAGGTCATTAGTTCACTGGAATAGTATGGAAATATAATACATTTTTAGCACAATTTACTACTAAATGCTACTAACTGCAACCATCAAGAAAACAATAAGTTTCATAATGCTTTTATACTATCAATGGGAGTATTGTATTACAAATTTGTATATCAGGTCTATTTTTCAGTATATTATATATGTATATCACCCTACCCACCCCACCCAGCCAGCAGTCTGCATAGATAACAAGGAGCCTGATGTCAGTAAAATTAAGAGGAAATTGCAATGTAACTTGTTTTTTTTTTTCATAGCATTTCTGGCAATGATACAAAGCCTACATACACAAGATATGCAAATGCAACCATCTTAAAATACTGATAATATATCTTGCCTGCAGCACCCAACTAGCAGTCCCCTTAGTCAGTTTAAACCAACACTAAGCTGTCAAGTTCAAACCAACACTAAGCTGTCAACACTACACAATGCTATGCAGAGTGAGACAGTATGTCTTTCCATACAGAATTAAGGTGTGAGACTCAGGCTGGGAAACACTTTTTACTAACAATAATGTTTGCAATAATATTCCTTGATAGCACTATAACAAAAGGTTAAATATATACTGCCCACCAAAAAAAAGCTTTGATTATGCTGTGGCACTGTTTTGATAAACTTCTGCAATTTCAAAAAATTTATTTCTGTCCAGTGTTACATTAATTTTTCACCAAGATTTTGTACCGAGCACATCCCAAAGATTCTCAATAAGGCTAAGGTCTGGACTCACGTAAGTCTAATGAATCCTGGCATCGTCATCTTGGAATATACCCGTGACATCAGGGAAGAAAAAATCCATTGATGAAATAACCTGGTCATTCAGTATATTCACATAGTCAGCTGACCTCATTCTTTGGGCACTTAATGTTGCTGAACCTAGACCTGACCAACTGCAGCAACCCCAGATCATTGCACTGCCCCCTCAGGTTTGTACAGTGGGCACTAGACATGATGGGTACATCACTTCATCTGTCTCTCTTCTTACCCTGATGCACCCATCACTCTGGAACAGAGTAAATCTGGACTCATCAGACCACGTGACCTTCTTCCCTTGCTCCAGAGTCCAATCTCTATTCTCCCTAGCAAATTGAAGCCTTTTTTCCTATTGGCCTCACTGATTAGTGGTTTTCTTAAGGCTACACAGTTGTTTTTGATGCATGCCATTCTCAAACAGACTAACATCTTTTCCACGACCACAGGATGTGTCTTTCGATATTGTTGTTTAGGAAATGAGAAGCTACTCATTGCATCAGTTGGGTTAAATAACTTGTTGCCAGCTGAAAGATAATCACTCATGCAATAATTATCCAGTAGGAGGCTCTTAACTATTTGCTTGGTAAAATCCAGGTGGTAACTTTTTTTTCGATCGGCAGTTCATATATTGATATAATGTTTAGACAGTGAAGTGAGACGCTGCCAAAAATGGAGGAAATAATACAGACAAAGGTCAGATGACAGCTAAATGTTAGTGAATGTAAAAGACAACCTCCAATATACAGTATATTATTCCATTGCCCTTATTCACTGATTTTACAGAAGCACAGGGGAACACAATCTCAAACATACAATGCTCCACACATTCTTACATGCTGCACTCTCAGCCCATCCCGAAGTGTGTACACATCTCTCAACCTTTCAAACTGACAAAACAATGGTTGACCTTTGACCATATCGCTATGTGGGCCCATTTATGATGTTTAAGCAGATGTTTGTCATTTTGTATGGATCTGGTTTTATATCAGTCACATCCAGGGAGGTGCCCCTGCAGAGATGACATGATAACACACTGGTAGTGACAGGCTGCAACATGGACATGAATTTTGTGCCATTTTTCAACTTATCAAGTTGGCATTGAAACAGTCAAATGCTTGCATCCTTCAACCAAAGTCATGAATATGTGGTGCTGTGCTGGTAGTAAACAGTATTAGGGACTGTTTACATTCAGCATTTTTTTCTACACACAAATATATTATTTTCAGTGGAGACACTCATCAATTGTGCACTGCAACAAAATGAAAATATCTAAACTTATTGCAACTCAGTGAGCAACATCAATGCAACTTTTGATAATTCCACCAAAGAAACAGATCAAAATGGTGTTAGTCCACTCTAAAGTTCTGAACCGCCAACATGCAGACAAAGCTCCTGAATCAGCAGGTCAAGGAACAAATACAGTTAGAGAAAGTATTTTCTTTTTCTTTGTTTCTTCCCTCTACAATCTATCGATTATCTGTGGTCTTTTAATGTAGTAATTACTTCAGTGATGCTGCAGCACCTTCAGTTATCTATAAACCTATCTGGTATTGGTTGCTTAGTAATGACAGACTTGAAAGAGGCACAAGAGCCCACATGTCCCTTGATTAAAACCTTGACTAAGGACAATGTGTATCATTTCTTTTGACCTACTCTCAATGCAGACTATTGCTAAAAGGTAACACGGTCCAAAAAATCAGCTCATACTAAATATATTGCCGTCTAGTAGGGTATGCCCCAAGGCTGAGACTAATATGATCATTATTTTTATTAACCAACACAAAAGAATTCTGAGATCGAAGTTGGAAACAGTGTCAGGGTGAATTAAAGTTTCCCCCTAAATCATATTCTTCAATTAGAGTTGACTCCCACTTTGTCTTGGGATCTGATGAAACTATCTGACTCCCAGCTTGCTCCCATGGGACCCCCCTCAGCACTCTGATAGCAGGTGTAGTTAATCCCAATTACTTTTGCCACACCTGTGCCCCTTCTGTCTTCCTTCCTCCATACTCTCTCTCCCATACTCTCTCTCTCTCTGTGTTTCACACAAACACTGTTGTTGTAAAATGTGGGGGAAGCCAGTTCAGGTGCATCGCTTAAGTAAAGCGAGGCCATTGCCACAGGCAATTTAATCTTCACCAACTGGGTCTGTCCACATCTGCAGGACTGGACCAAATAAAGCAAAGAAATACAGTTCACTTTAGCAATCTGTTCAGCACATCACACATGGATTTGTAACATTATTTCAAATAATTAAAAATGGTCAGACTAAATTTCCATTTCATGTTAGCAAGCTTTGCATTTCTATTTCTATTCTATTTCATTTCTATTCATGTTTTGGTACCAACACCACTGTGCAGCCTCCAATTCTACTGTACCTGTATGTGCAGAATGTCAGCAATGTGATTTACTTTTTATCATCCAGGAATGTTGCAGAAAAGAAGACATCTTTCTATAATCTGGCTGCAAAATTGTATTCAGGCTTTCAGTTGGTTTGAAAAGCAACCCTTTTTGCAGGCAGAATTATTGCAGCCATTAAAAAAGCACTTATTAGAGAGCAATTGTGTGGGAACAAAAAAAGTGGGTCAGATAAAAATGTATTGCTAAAAACATGTAATTATTCGTTGGCATTTGGCAACAATAAGTTAATAAAACCAACGTTTGAAGGGTAGCTCTCACTAAATAAGTGCTTAATTAAATATAATTCAATATTAAGTATGACGTTTGGATGCCACCTACATTTGACTACATAATTGGCTTCAGTGACCTTTAAAGTCACTTGCTATTGAAAACTGTATAATCTACCAGGTCTGTCACAATACTAATAGTTGTCTCATCTAGATTAATTCAGAAATAATATCGTCATCATTGCTTTAATATATGATTATAATCCAAGCCTAAATTCAAACCTATGATGACGTCCAAAATATAAAAATGTACAACATGGCAAGCCTAATTCCGAAGACAAATAGTTCAGCTTCAGCAACCACCAGCTCACACACAGGAAATCCTATATGTATTCAGGTCAATAAGAGCCACAAATATTAGGTCAAAATCATTAGGAGAAAGGAGTGGTTAGCAGTTAAGCTTTGCGGTCGTGTGAAATCTTTATGTTTATATGGAATAATTCAGAAATGGAAACTGGAGAGACACTGTTGTCAAAACAATACCCACCACCTTTTCTTCCAAAGGACACAGGATTAACCCAGTAAACACTGCTACATGATTTTTTTTTTTTTTATACAGCTCCTTCATTAGCTGCCCCTCACTTGGATGCCATTCATGAGCAACCGTGAACACTTTTTTCAAATCATTGTGCCATCGTTTTAGACTGCTAAACAGTACAAGAGCATGCAAGAGAAGGAGAGATGAGAGCTACAGGCTAAACAAACAGGACAGAGCAGCGTCCATATGATCTCAGCAGCGGCAGCAGACTGGCAAGCAGCGGGCAGCAGAGAAACAGACTGCAACCCAAAAGATGTGGCATGGATGGTGGAGGATTACGTCATCGAGAGAGCGAAAGAGAGAAGGAGGACGCTGACATCCATTACTTGACACTGCACAGTTAACAGCTGCTCATCCACTGAACATGACTCCTTGTTTCTATCATTTGCCTCACAAATATGACAGACTATTTATTATTGGTGCTGGGCAAATAAGCAGCTTATTCTCACAGGCCCTCTCCCTGTGACAGTTCATTTCTACACAAGAGCATTTGTATTAAAAAAAATATATATATATGTAAATTAATGACAAAATAAAACCCACATTTATATAAAGCATTTGAATTCAATGTGTCTATTTATCTCTTAAAATGTAATGAGATTAAGTATTCTGGCCACCATATTGTCAATGACTAATAATGCGATCAGGGCATGAAGAGACAGTGTATGCTAGAGCTCATACACTTGTTCATACACTGTGCATTTTAGAACATCATCTGCAGCCTGCTGTATACTGTACATTTCAGGCGTTCTTGTAGAAACAGCAACATGCAGAGACATGATAGCATGTGACTGTTTCTTAACATGCCAAGATGGTCTCGTGCCTACATGTTATGGCACAAAAAAAGAAATTTAACGAAATTTAAATTTAAAGATTTAACCTGGTTGTTTAAGTTTCAGAAAAACATAGTGTGGAGACTTAAGTGCTCCTGTCTGTATACAAGTGATGGTGGCTAACTTTTGACAGTACCTCCGATTTTTACAGTATAAATACCTATATGTTTTAATTGCGTTAATTTGTTACATTATCTTAATATTTTCTGCTTCTTTCGTGTTGTACCATGGACCTCCATGTGTGCCCTTAATGGAATTCTTCAAGTAAAGGTACGTTAATCACATTAGCTCTCAGTAGTCACTAAATTAATAGCGTTGCATATAGTAAGAGTTACGTCACATTTAAAGCCACCGTCGTAACACAAATGACGCCGCACTGGTGCCAATGAACGCCAACTTGTCATTAAAGGGCTTATTATGCACTGTACAATGAATGGGTGAGACTTTAACGGTATGTTTACCCGGATAACATAAATTCTCTTTAGGAAATTTTACTGATTGAATGCACTTACTAAATGCATACCGACACTGCGCACTGTGTATTAGGCAACTGTTTGGCAGCTGCGAGATATTGAATGGGCTAAGAAACAGCTAGCTAAGCTACACAAGCCCTGGTTATTAAGGTTATGGCGTAAAATGCTTATTTTTTAGACCGAACGCAATCAGACACAAGTGTAATTACAATGCATGGTTTTAGAGGAACGGTATCCCAGCGTTGTTTCGCAATATTATGCAGTTTAGCTGTGCGAGAAGCAACTTGGATAAAAGTGACAGCGCTAATAAGCTAGCTAGCTAGCTCACGTCAGATGACTGTAAAAGCTGGTGGCCTGCGGAGGATGAACGTCTTTCTTACCGTCATAAACTGCTCCAGGGGCGTCCAGTTTTTAAGCAATATAATGTTTGCTGTATGAGAAAATGGTTTGTGCAGGGGCGATATAGCCCGAACATCCAAGATCAGTTCACCCACTGCCGATGAAACCTGAGCATCATCATAATCACCGTCTTCACCAGTACTCGGAGTCCGACGCTGCTTCACACACATCCATCCAGCAGAGCGGGGCCTCCTCCGGGCTCAACCATGCGACTGGCTCGGCAACGACGGATAATCCACAAAGCAGGAGCCCCCGCAGTAACCATTGGCTACACGCGAGGACCAGCAGTCATTTCAGGTCGAGGGAATGTAAAATGTAATCCCACGCGTGCCTCAAAAATAACGGGAACGCAATGAGCAAGACGCTTCTAATTGTAGATTTTAGAACCTTAAATGAGCGAGATTGCAGGTGCTGCGTGTGAGTTTCCCCGCAAGAGCCTGTCCGTTGTTGTCAGCGTTTCTCGGTCTCTCTCTGCAGCTGCTTCGCCTGCCTGCCTGCCTGCCTGCCTGCCTGCACCACAGCACTGATCCGTGCAGCGACGTAATGGCGCACAGGGGCGGGGCCACAAAGCGGGAGGCGCGCTGTTTGTTTTTGAGCGCACCCTGCTGCAAACTCAGAATCGGTTTCAATGAAAAATTAAAATTCCGTCTTATCATTATTATTATTATTATAGTAAACATTTTTGTGTAGTTCAGTGAAATTTTACATTTCGATGGTTAGTCACGTTTACTTATGAAGCACTTTAAAAACAACAATAAAGCTGACCAAAGTGCTGGACAAGCAAGGTAATACGACTTGATAGACAAGCAGAGGGGACAGCATGAAGTAAACATATCAAAAATACAGATAAATAAATAAAACATTCATGCTGTATTAAACGCCAGGGCATAGAAATGGGTTTTGAGGTGATATTTTAAAAACAGCCAGGGAAGCAGCCAGGCGTATGTGCAGTGGCAGCTCATTCCAGAGTTTAGGAGCAATCACTGCGAAGGCCCGGTCACCTCTGCTTTTAAGCCTAGAAGGAGGAATAAATAGGCGGAGTTGGTCAGCTGACCTAAGAGCCCTGGATGGTGTATGAACTTTTGAAAGACCTGATATGTAGGAAGGTGCCAGACCATGTACAGATTTGAAAACAAATAAAAGAATTTTGAAAGTAATCCTATAACGGACAGGGAGCCAGTAAAGGGCTGCAAGCACAGGTGTGATAGGCTGCAGCATTCTGAACTAGTTGAAGACGGGATAAGGAGGAACAACTAATGTCCACATACAGGTTATTGCAGTAGTCTAGGTGGGATGAGACAAAGGCATGTATAACCCTCTCAAAGTTTTTGAATGATAGAAAGGACTTGAGCTTGGATAAAAGCCTTAATTGGAAAAAGCCAGTCTTTACAACTGTGTTAATTTGTTTCTCCATTTTAAAGTTAGAGTCCAAGTATGCCAAGGTATGCCAAATTATGTCTTACATATGCATCACAGGCAGCACTGGACCGAAAGAGTAGGACCTCAGTTTTATTTTCATTAAAGTTTAAAAAATTTAAAGCCATCCAGGCTTTGATGTCCTCTAGACAGTCTAGTAAATGTTTAAAAGAGTGGGAGTCATTATTTTTTAATGGCATGTAAATTTGCGTATCATCTGCATAGCAATGGAAGGAGATATATATTCTAAGAATGCATCCCAAGGGGAGCATGTATAGAGAAAAAAACTAGATGCCCCAGAATGGACCCTTGAGGAACACCACAGGGTAGAGGTGCTGAGGGGGATACCGATCCATCCAGGCAGACAGAAAAACTTCTGCCCTATGTAGCAGAAGCATTACATAATTACATGATTTAATAGATTGAGTGGGTCCCCGAAATACAATATAAATTGTATAAATGATTACAGGCATGATGTCTGCAGTGGGAATTAAGCCTCTCTCTGCAAAAGCTGAGCTGCAATAATGTGGCGTTCAGAGCAGAACATGTCATAAAGATGTAATAAAACACACCTGCATTTGAAAAAAAAGCTCCACCACTATAGTATGCAAAATTACTTGATTATTTGATATTCTTTTATTAATATTTCTGTCACTTTAAGTACACCCCTGCCCATTCACACTGAATGGACCCTGTCATGTAGCCCAGTCATTCACAGACACAGTAAATGAAAACGAAGCGTGAGAATGGTAATGTGGCCTGTACTGACCTCCGGTGGCTCAAAAAGGAAACAACCCACCATTCAGCAAACAATGGTCCATTGTACAAATGTCTGTGGTGCAAACAATTAAGTAAGCAGATGAAGCAGAGCAGTGAGAGCAAGACAATGAGTCCAGTGTTGTTTATATGCTTTACTCAGAGGCCACTCTGTAGTCAGGGAGACGATAGAGTAGACCTAAAAATTCTGTCAAAGCTTTTACTTATTTATGTCCTTAATCTTGATAATGCCATTCTCCCCCCCCAGCATTTCTTTTCTTTCCACTTGATCACATATTTTTGGTCAAATATTTCTCAATCAAGATTGCAGAAAGTTAGATCTGCTCAATCTGCTCAAAGGCACAAATGTTGAGGATTGTTTACTGTACTGCTAGTTCAGCCATCTTATGCTTTTTATGTCCAGATTTTATCAGTACATACAACTTCCGGTTTAATTCTCATTCTTCAAACAGAAAAAAGCTGAAGAATTTCCACTTTGTAGCCATTTTGAAGGAATGGTCTCCCTTGAGGACAGTGATGTAAAAAGTGTCAATGCATGTCTGTCTGTAACACTATTAATTACAGGCTTCTATATTTAGTTCAATCCACTGGGTAGAAGATAAGAAATGTAATTAAAATACCATATCTGAGCCTTGTTAATATGCAGACAACCTAGGGGAACCTTTGTGCTACATATTATATATGATGAGCTCTGAGTCACAATAAACTGCATATTAAGATTAATATCACTAATTAGATGGGTCAGGGTCATGCAAATGATGTGTGGGTACTCAGGTCTGAGCCGAGAGGGATCAAAGAACATTGCTTTTTATTATAGCAATGTTGATGCACGCTAGTAGATAATACTTAGGAGATGAATCATTTCATAAAGCAGCTTTGTAAGAAGGCTCTGCACAGTACATATGCTGTTCTCTAATACCTGCTAATATGTGAGCAAATGATAAAGGTGTGCAACTGCAAACCACCAGTGTTACATGTTTGTTATCTTTTAGTTTTACCTCCCTCTTTTAAGATAAGTGTAAATGTAATAAATATATTTGAAATAAGGCTACAAGGAATTTTCTTTGTTAATTAACTTGTTAATTCTATTCTCAATTGACTGATTATTTTTTTTCCATTTTTCCAAACAAAATAAAATTATGAAAAATGTCAATATTTTTTTTTTCAAACCTCAACATGGCAATAACCTCAATTGTCTTTTTTTCTTTTTTACCGCAACCAACACCTTTACAACTTGATTTTAGCTCACAAATTCACTGGATACCTGATAGAGAAATGATAAAAAAAAAAGGTTTAAAAGCACTGTTTGCTACCTAAGCAAAACACCAAATGGCAGAATATCTTATTAAACACATGTTTTTGTTTATTTGAACACTGGGTCCAGAATGATTTGTGAATAATAGTCACACAAATAGGTCACTTTGGACACTAAATGTATGGCACACCCATTGTTTCTTGTTATAAGAATTGTTCTGGATCCATGCAGGTGTTGTATTAAGAAACATTTTTCCCTATATGTCAAAGCTCACACTTACACATTACTATAATCTATTCCGAGAAATACAATTTATGATAAGTCATTACAGTTGTTCATGTGAGATGCAGAAACACAGATTTTATTTCTTAGCACAACAGATCATCATGCCTTTGTTTTCAAATGTTCTCCTCCTTCAGCAAAGCAATGATCCCTTCCCTCCTGGATGTGTATGGTGTGTGTTTTAGCTGAAGGAGGTGAGCAGGAAACAAGTTTCCACTGGGAGCATAGATCTCCTCTCCCTTTTGGCCCATCAAAGCACGCAAAGTCTTGTTTCTGGACAGGATCTTATCATAAAATTCCACCCCTCCTTTGGCATAATCACGTGACACTCTAGCTGCATGTCTGTCTGAGCTGCAGTCAATCCAGTGGCTGACAGAGTCTGAGGTGAGTATGTAAGATACGGCCCCAAGGCCCAGTGCCACAGCGTTCGCAGCGCCGCGAAGCAGTAAAGGTCCAGAATGAAGCCCAAACACCTGCTTCAGCACCATGCTGTACACCCACACTCCGCCCAGACAGAATGGGGCCACAATGGCACTAACAACAGGTCCTCCATTCTGCAAACGGGCCACCTCCCGTGCTATGGCGAACTTCTGTGCCTCAGGGGAAAACACCAGTGCCTCTTTTAGTGCTGAGCCAGCCTCGCTGCTCCAGTCCACTGTTTTGCCATTGATGAAAATGCTGCGGTTGGTGATTCCACTTGAGTCACCAGCCGTGCTGTTAAAGTTTGCTGGGATTCCAATTTGGGCCCCAGCGGGGAGCCAGGGGACACCAGCACCAACCGGATGGAACCCAAAGGAGGCAAAGGCAGAGAAATTCTTTGTTGAGTGGACACCATAATCCTTCAGCACCTACAGGCGACAACAATGACATTAGAATGCAGAGATTCATCCATTACTTTATTTACTTTATTTATATTGCAGCTCCATGAAATATTAATTCAGTCAATTAAATATGTACTGTATATATTATTATTATATAATTTTTATAAAATTATATAATTATTATATAATTAAAAAACAGTATTTTCCTGGCCATTCTTTCCATTTGACGGTAAAACTCAATTGGAAAACAGATATGAATTTATATAATCCCAGTTATAATACAATACATGCTATTCTTATTTATACATTTTTTATTTCATAAATAAAGGTGGCAATGATATAATTTTCTTAGTGAAATGCCCTTTTGGATTTGTCACCTGCAAAATTTATTAAGTTTAGAAAAAATGCTTTGATAAGAGAGAACAGTGCACAAATAGATCTTCTGCAAACACACATACATACAAATCATACACACACTACCTGCTGGAAAAGCTCCTGTAACTTTTTAGACAGTGTGACTGGCTTTTCTTTGTACCACGCCTGATACAGTTGTCGGTAGGTCATATCAGGGCAAACATGGTAGAACATGTTGGCTGCAAACACCCCACCACAGCTTGCAATGACCAACGGACCGCGATATTTCTGAAGAAGCACAGACAACTTCAAGAGATGAGATGCCATGTCGCCTTTTAATTGTCCTTGATTTTGTGCAGGTGAAGCAAACTTCAGCAGGTAGCATCTGTGAAAGATGGGCACAGCAGATTCACAAGTGTAATATCTGATGTGAAGTAAAAGACAGGCAAGGCATCAGTTCTCAAAAGGACACATTAGCATTCTTCCTTCAAAGAGGAAAGAAGTAAAGTCATCACTATAAGATGATCAGTCTATATATTGTGGCAGTGGCCACACATTAATGAAAATATGGGCAATAAGGAGCTTAGAAATAAATTTGGTTCTAGGGCTGCAACGATTATTCAATTAATTGATTCTTAACCGATTACCAAATTAACCGTCAGCTATTCTGATAATCAGTCTGTCTTTTTTTCAATAATTAAAATACATTCTCATATTTTTCAGCTTCTTCAGTATTAATATTTTCTGATTTCTTTACTCCATATTACAAAAAATCATTAAAACTGAATCAATTGGTATGTGGACAAAACAAGACATTCAAGAACATCATCATTTCCAACTTTGGTGAACACAGATCAACATTTTTCAACATTTTAAGTACTCCATTAGTCGAGAAAATAATCAAAAGATTAACTTATTATGAAAAATAATTGTTAGTTGCAGTTCTATTTGGTTCATTGAGAAACTGAGAAGGGTTGAATCATTTAAGATGAGCAGTCTTTTAATGGTACTTTAATCCTGACAGACATTAATAACAGTCAGAGTTTATGTGTGATTTAACTGTAAATAGAAATGTAGCCTGTGACGAGAGTATGGGTCAGAAATGTGGTTATTTGTTCTGTTGGATACATTACACTGGGCAGAGCTGTGATTTTAAATCTTTACTGAAGTTTACTTAAATGTTTGCACAATTTAACAAAGGGGTTGTGCACAACAAGGTCGTTTGTTTTTGACAGTGGCAAAATGATTATTAGAATGTTTATGTTATGGGCGAAATTAAAACGGATTGGCGTAAGCAACTGCAAGCTTTTGATATACTTCAAAAGCTATAAGGAAGATAAATAGAAAGCACAAATGTGACTCCACTCCTTTTCATAGGGTCACATAGAAGACAAGAGAGACTGAGCAAAGTTGAAACCAAAGAGGATGGAAGACCTCTGCTCTGATTGAGGGAGATGGGTTAGAAGTCATCAAAGACCCATTACTGAGTGAGTGTCTTTTGGGGCACCTCAACCAGGAATATCAACCACACTTGTCCTACGTTATCATCATAGGCCGTGTAACATCACCATCATCAGTGATGTATATTCATATTCATTTCTATGTTGCTTGGTGTACATATTATGCCAGGGAAGTATGCTATTGCATCACATCTAACCCTAGTCTTTTGCCTGTCAGAAAGCATTTCACAGCATATTTTAAATATAACAGCAATTGTTACAACAAGCACAGACAACACACAACACGAACACTCACAACAGTAACCTTTAGCGATACACAATAAATTATGCTGTTGAAAACCGCTTTATGTCAGAGACTAATTATAATAAAGGCGAGCAAATCTACTGAATGTGGCTGTTTTTATAGCCAGAGAACGCGTTAAAAACACTCACATGTGGTAGATACTCTTTACAAGGGAAGCAGCCGGACAGCACCTTGGATGGTATCATACTATATCGAAACAAACATGGCAGACGTCCACTTCCGGGTACAGCGGAAGTAAATACATTACAAAAGATTATTATTTTAAATATCAATGAACATATGAAAACAATGCATAGAAATATAATTCGAATTCTACAATGTGTGGAGTTTATTTCTACAGCTCTACAGATAAAATATAATTGCACAGTCTAATGTGAAAAGTAGAAAAGTAAACAAAGAAAAGCTTGTAATGGACACGGGAAATTGCTAGATTTTGGCCTTAGAAGTTTTTTTTGTTTGTTTTTTTGTTTTTGTTTTTTGCTTGTTTGTTTCTTCATTGAACAAATTGGCACGTACAACACATTCATGGCAAATAATCTTTACAAAAAGGTGCATTCAAGGGCACAGAAAAAAAGAAATTTTAACCAAGAGATAGCATTAAGTAAAATAAATTAATAAGTTACTCTCTTTGTAACTCCTATTTTCAAATAGACTAAATACTTTCATAGATAGCATTTTTGTTTTTCCATGACATTCAGGGCTTTTGTAAATGAAAGCATCTCCTTGTGAAACACTGGGACTCACTCACTCACTCATCTGCCACAGATGAGGGTTGCAGGGTGCCAATCCCAGCTGGCATAGGGCAAAAGGCAGGATACACCCTGGACAGGTCACCAGTCCGTCACAGAGCCACAAAGAGACAAACAAATATCCACTCTCACACATACAGTCAGTTTAAAGCAGGGGTGTCAAACTCATTTTAGTTCAGGGGCCACATAGAGTGCAATTTGATCTCAAGTGGGCTGGACCAGGAAAATAATAGCATGATTACCTATAAACGAAAAGGACTTGTCGTGCGAGTACCAGGGTACATGTGTGACGCGCTGACACCTGCTGCAAGGAGAAACCGGTAGATAAGGACCAGGGTGGCAATCAAGGAGATGTGCAGCAGGTGTGTGGGGAGGAGCTACGCCCAGCAGCCTGGTCAAGTCTCCTGAAATTACAAAACAAAGAAAAGGGTTGCACAGGAAAATGACCGTCAAAATAAAAGGACAGGAAGCAGGGGAAACCGGACCCTGACAGTTGTTACAGAACATATTGTGAACAACCTGAAATTGCTTGAGAAAAATAAGTGCAATTTCAACAATATTATGGCTAGGTTTACTATTTACACATGTAGTACATCACGAAGATCTGAAGTTTTAGTATCGTCACAAAATGCATACTTCTTGGTTTCAAATCCAAATTGCTGCCATAATAATTTACTGGATAGATACACACCATTTAAATTTTTAGAGTGACTTCCTGGTGCTTTGGGATTTAAGGGAAATATAAAATATGTAGATCATAGTGAGTGTATAGTACCCTTAGGGAATATATGAGAAATTTAATTTCTGTAAGATACTATGGGGTATGAGATGTCATTATACAATTTCCTAATTATTTTGGTAGGGATTTTAATATTACAGAAGTCCCAGCCACCCACTAGAATCCAGCCTTGTCAGAGGTTTATGCTCCCTGTGTGCTTTCACTATTGTGTCCCATGACAATTTAAATTAAGTGTAAAACAAAGGCACAAAGAAAATCAAGGATTTTCAGAGTATTTACATGTTTGAATAAATGTATACACAACAATAGATGGCTTCTTTATATCAGCATAATTATTGAAAATTATTTAAATATATTTTATTATTTAATGTGTTTCTGCTGTATTTGCCCATTTGTTTTTTTTAGGTATCTTCAAAGCTAGCTGGTGAGACTGTGAGTAATTTGGTTGTCTTTCAGAGGAAATGACTGTGTAACTGTATTTTCTGCACACCATGGTCTCTCTGTCTCTTCTGACATAACTGTTGCTGCATTTTGCCCAGAGAAAATAATAATTAGATCACATTTTTCCAGATTGCCTAGTTCTGCTGGAAACACTGATACTATAATAAAAAATTTACAGTATTTTGAAGTCTGTAAGTGGTCATTTTAAATTAAGCCAGTCCTCTTAAATGTAGGACAATGTTGTAACTATAATTTTACAGTAATAAGACCATTCTATTTATGTTGTAAAACACTTACTACATCTTACATGCAGACTATGGGCCTTTGAGGGGCAGAACATTAGACAAGTACATTTTTAATCACATTCAGTGAAGTACATTAGTGCAACATGAACATTAGAGACTTATAAAATCATACCATATGGGCCAATGAATTAATGGAAGAATACATACAAATTAATGAAAGAATACATACAAAACACTTTTGCCCAAAATATGCACTGCAAGAATAGCATTTTAAATGTTCTACAATATTGTCTGAATCTCTTCTCACGTGTTATCGAAATAAAGTTTATCAGAGCTTCGTCAGCTGGTGCTGGAGCTATTTGGGTAGAAGTGTATGAGTTTCCTCATCGAACTGCCCTTCATACTCCAACCCCTTCATAACCTCCTCAAACACCAGTCTTATCAGATCAGACACATAGTCTGTAAAATATTACATTCAAGACAAATATTCAGTGAAAGATTTATCTAATCACTTTATTGTTTATTACCAAGATTTTAAAAAAACTTCTTTTTATTTACCTTCTTTGTAAATAATAGAGATTTCTCAGCAGTTGTTCAAAGACAAAATGTTTCTGTTATGAGAATAACTTTGGTTGTGACATTGTTGTTGCCTGCTAGCAGCATATATTTTCATTGTTATGCATGGTCACAAATTTGTGCATTCAACATGTACTTTATCCTGTTGTGTATTTGTACATAAATATATACATAAACTTTTTTCTTGCCATATTTTCCTCAGTTCTTATATTTTATAATTATACTTGTTTTTATTGTTTTGCAGAGTAAAAAGCATGGTCACAGTTTAAATTCACTGCTGACAAATTTATACAATGCATGTGACAGTGAGTCTTGAATCTTGATTTTCAGGTGCATCACCTGCATAAATGTTCCACTGTAGGAGAAAACCACATTCTTGAGGTGTCAAATGCAGGACCAAGCTGTGGAGGCCTCCACTGATGAAGTCTGGTAATGGAACATCATTTTGAGTGGCTGTTTCTTATCAACCTGGTGTGGAATTTCCGACTATACTTTATAGATTCAACAGTAATTTCAAAGACATGAAAAGCTATGATAAATGATTCCAGCACCACACATGAAGCACGTGATCAATTGAAATGAATAAATAATTGTTCCACCGTATCTTCAATATCTTGGCACTGATAATTACTTCAGAACTCAATATACTAGACTTGATGTTCATGATCTCTCTGAAACCCGTGCCAATGTTATTGTCAGCTGTTCCTACACTCTGAACACCCCCCCACACACACACACACTGTTACAATCAGCTGTTAGCCTGTAACAGCAGAGACACACACACTTCCCTCCTACTTGTGCAGCAAACAGCTGTTAGCCTTGTGCTAACCCGGAGCAGAGGCACACACAAACACAGTAAACGCCCAACCTTCCCTTTTAGTCCTGTTGCAATTAGCTGTTACCCGGCATTAGCCCACGCTACATGGGAGAACAAACATGCGCACATAAATGTTTGAACTACTTATCTCTGCCAACAGGAAATCAGCTAAGATGGTTGACACTGTTCCTTGCTTCAGGTTAAGTTTGGTACTGAGTCTCCAAGAAGGCGTTTAGCAAGATTAGCAGCTTATGAAATGTCTAGTGTTGGTTTTAACAGCCGACAACAGAACTAGTAGTTGGGATGGAGACACCCTGAGCAGGAAGAACCGCTGGGGGAGGATTCAGTTCATGTCAGATTGACTAGTTAAGTGACAAACATGAACTTTTCAGATCTGCTTGGCAGAACTCAGGTAGACAATGATGCGTTCACAGAAGTGTTTGTTGTGACAGTGGTGATGTATAGATGGATGAACCAAAAAAGCTACAGAAATTTGATTTTCCAGTGAATGGGCCCTTTAATTGGAACAACTAAATGTGTTTTAATTAACTGTGTCATAAGAGGGTTGCTGGGGTAGAGAAAAGTTTCTTAAAATACAGAGGTTTCCCATTTCTGTTTTTTCTATTTTGGACAAATGTTAAAGAAATGAGTTGTAGGACAGATTCCCAACACCCGGGGGCGCTACAACTTCTAATTTAGGGATCTTTTTGCACACTGTGAATTTTTGAGTCACTGTGAAACAAGCCCAAAAGATATTTCTCTAAACAAAGTTTCCTCAATCCATTAAAGTAAATAAATAATGTAGATTGCTAAATTGAGAAATACTGTAGTCTGCAGGGTTATTGTTATACAGAACAGCTGTTTTTAGACAAAGTGCAAAACCCTTTTTAATTGTTTGTAGTACAGCTATAAAATACATCTGAATACTGTTATTAGTCATATTTGTACTGCTTAGAACAACAGCCTTGCTAAATATGTGTTTGATTATTTATTTGTTTGTCTCAAGGAACTAAGCCACCCAGACTGCGACTACAGCAAGGGATAAAAAAAATAAAAACGTTGAGGAAAATAAATTCTCCTGGGTTAAGGTAACCTTGATGTAACCTTAAATTACGTGTTCAATAGTGACTATTGGAAAACAAATAGAGGTCACTTAAAATCAATTTAGACAAATGCTTCATTTTTCCTCTGAAGCGACTGTGTGATATGTTGAAGAGAGGCAGATCATGTAGAGCAGTCATTTCCCCACGGAGATCAAACCTGATCTGCTTTGAACCTTGACAGAATCTCAGGGACTGGCTGCACATGACCCACTGGTAGAGGAGGAAGTGAAAGTTGCATAAGACACGAGTGAGAAAACTGTCATTATCTTAGACAACTTGCTACATCACAGCGTAATGACCTCTAATACCAGTAATAAATGATTCCCTTACAATGTGGTGCCACTGAAACACTAAAATGTTCTATATTAAGAGTCCTCATCAGTGTTGAAAAAGTGCAATGAAATATAGACACAAAATGGAATCCCTGAAAAGACATTTAACTGTAAATTGCTCCTGGCAGTTGTGCCACCAGCGTGTGAATGATATGATAGATTAGATAGAAAATGAGCAGCATATGCATGTGTATAGTATATAGTAGCATATAATGCTTTGAGTGGTCCTCAAGTCCTAAACCTATAAAAGTACTATATGAACACAGAACATTTCCATAATTGATGTTAATTTCTCAAACCCTCATCCCCTCTGATGTGATTGTACACAGGATCTGAAGTATAGAAACAATTTCAGAAATCAGCAAATGGGAGATAAACATGAACAGACTGATCTACATTACAGTGTCTGTTGTAATCGGATACATTTTGTGAGAAGGAGAGATGTACAACTGAAAAATGCACTTTACAGTGTATGTGTGAGTGAGTGCATACACTACGTATTGTGATCAAGTCAGACGGTCTGATCCTGGTGAAAAGAAACAGCTCTCTGCCATCTCCATGGAAACAAGCCAGAGGCAATGGATGTGTGTTTTTGCGTGTGCAAGTAACATGTGTGCGTATGTGTCTGGAGAGCAAGGCAGAGACTCAAATATTCTGTTCAATTCTACTCAATTTAATTAAATTCTGTTCTCAGCTGTGAATTGTCTGTTATCAGTGTTCAGTGATATTCCTCTGCAATTATCATAAATAACACCACACAGAGCTGTGTCAGTGCTGTAGTCATCTGGAAGCATTTAATGGTGTTTCTTCAGCATAATTCAAACTGGAAGAAACCTAATCCCTATGGCGGTAGAAAGAGTTGGGCAGTGTCAAAGTGCAAGATCCTGAATTTGAAAATGGGATTGTAATCTCTCACACAGGTTCACTTCAGCCCAGTGTGAAGGGACTGCATTGACCTCAGGGTGACAACAACAGTGAAATACTTGCTTTAGGTAGAAAACCATGGGTTATTTGGAGTCACATGGTTTCCAGGTCACCAGTATGTCAAGGCTGTACTGGCTGGACACTGATGTGTGTGTTTCCTTACACATGGATGATTGGGCTTACATAATTTCACTTGTCAGTGCACAGACGTCACTGGCACTTAAAGATCCATGACACGGAATGCAATTTACACAAGGTGGACACTATGAATACTGTGGTCTTTTGTGACAAATCAACATCAAAAGATTTACAAAAAACAAGTTTATGTAGCAACATTGAACACATTGTCTGGTTTAGTATAAATATTTCCTACTTGAGACTCTATGGGTGTAGGGCTGTCATCAGAAAGACTAAAGCTGCACACTGTTTGACCCAGCCCAACAAAATGAAACAAGGAGTATTCAGGAGACACAGAGAAATCGATTGTAAAATTAAGATCCCATCAAGTTGCTGTCCATTCCAGTCAAGTGACCTCTCTGAGAATGAATAAATCAGTAACCCAGTCAATCAGTTCACCACCTCTTGATTGCTTCCTACAAGTCTTCCAAAGCCAAAATCAATAGAAGCTTACGTCAAACAGGGTGAGCATCTGACTTTCCAATGATCATTAGTGGGGAAAAAAAACAGGAGTTTAGTGTCACTGTTGACCTGACAACACTTTCTATATTGTCCTGTTTTCCTCCAAGTTTCTTTCTTTCTTTCTTTCTTTCCATCTTTCTTTCTTTCTTTCTTTCTTTCTTTCTTTCTTTCTTTCTTTCTCCAAGTTTCTTTCTTTCTTTCTTTCTTTCTCTACCTTGTTTTGTATGTTGATGTTTGTGTGTATGCGCATATATGATATAATATATGTAATATCTCTTAAATAATATATTAATAAGATCATAACAGGTCATTCTGAAGGCAGCATGTTTTAGGGAGTTAACTGCAGACAGAGTCACACTGTTTCACACATCTCTGACATTTGATCAAAGGAGTTGCTGGATATGTTATAAAATAAGGAATGCAATTAAAAAAACGTGCAAACTGATGGATTGTGTTATATATGTATTACATGGGATAAATGCAACCACCTGTTTTTCAGAGATGGCATTTTGACATATCACAGCATAGAAAGCACACAGGTATAAATAATACAGGCTAATGATGATTGATGGTTGAATTCCATAGCTGCTTTACCTTCAGGTTTGTGGTTCATAGTCACTATGCCATGGTTTACCTTAGAGGAACGCAGCAATTGTTAGTCTTCTTGAGCATTCTTTAAATTAAAATTCAGAACCAAAGAACCAACCAAACAATGACCCAGAAGAGTGTTTAACCCGTGACCTTTTAGATACTGTTAACATGGACTGAAGAGCTCTCTTTCTCTGTCTTTCCATGAGTGTCACCTGTTGCTGAGTTTGCCATTGTATTAAAAATGTACATATTTGTAAGATTTCACATTTACCGTCTTGTTTTTATATATATATATATAGATGTCTTAAACCCCATTTACACAGACTTGCCTTTATGTGATGTTGCCCTTTTTCTTCTTAAACAGATTTTTTTTTTGCTTTTATTTATTTTGACATTTGGTGTTGCAAATGTTGAGGCTTTATATTTGTGAGTCTATTTCTGTATCTTTACCTGTCAGTGCACTTTTTAAACTTGTGTTTAAAGGAGCTATATAAATATTTTTTTTTTAAATATTTTTATTACTGCTGCTGTTGTTTTGTACTGTAAGATTTGTGGGCACACAACACTATGATGAAAACTGCATCAGGTGTGCTTGCAGCCAGGAAAGTAATAAATCTTAAATTATATAAAGTTTTACTGGTTGGGGTTTATTAACCATTTTGAGGCCGATTAAAACAGAACAAAACGACCAACACAGACAGACATGTTACCTGACTCCCAAATTGGTTCTAGTTAACTCCTCTAAATTAGTAACGGATAATTTGACAGGACTATCCCTTTAAAGAAGTCCGCTACAAAAGGGGACATGCCATTTCATTAAAAAGGGGGGAGGTATGTTTTAATGCTCCGCAACAGTTTAGAATTTGAACGTAGTAATACAATGTAAAAGTAAAAGCACACATTAGTGTGTGTTTGCTGTTAATGTTTGACAAAACATTATGCAAAAAACTAACTTTAATGTTTTGATGCCTGAACAGAAATGGCGACCACCCCTTTGGGGCTTTTCTATTTATAGCATCAGCTGTTGCAATACAAAGATTTGCTTTTCGACGTATTGTCTCGCAGATGTTGGGAGTACACCCCCATCTGCTGCGTAAGGGCGGCGGTGCTTGGACGCCGAGAGAAACGGGGATGTGGAGAGTCATGTCGGCGTGAGCGAGTTGGGGGGAGGACCGTGTCTTTGTGTCCACGGCAGCGGAGCTCGAGTGGGTAAGTAAAACCCTTCCTGCCGAGAAGCGACGGCTCGTCAATGCGCGTGTCTGTGTTCACGGACAGTGAAGGCAACACCTAAGGTTGGTGTCAGTTATTAAGCTACACTCTCACAAACAACTTACTGTACCCGGGCTATGTACCGCTTTTTCTGTTATTTACAACGTGGTAAACTGTCAGTTACGGTTAGCTCGTTTTAATGAAATAGAACGACTGTAAACAATTTCAGGAAAATCCCGTTTTTTTTTCTCCCCTCCCCACTTTTTTGCTGCCAACTTCAAGAGAGGGTCAGGGAGAGATGAAGGAAGAAAAAGCCGTTATTTAGGGGCGGATACTGTCGGTTTTTCAGAGAGGGCCTTGCCTCTGTGTGTGTAAAATATTTTCCCGCTGGGACGAAGCAAAAACACAGACACGCTTGTCCTTTCTTATTAATACCGAATGAAGCCAGAGCCTTCTGCAACATACATGTATAATACAGCATATTCACATGTACGTGCTTTAACCACCGTGTGTTTATGCTTACCAGCTGTATATACACACACACACGGTAGTGTCCAGCTGTGAAGGAGCGAAATGGTGTGTGCTGATGAAACAGCTGGAGAGAAAGAGAGAACAGAGAGATTCTTTATGTATCAGATCATAGGATGAGATCATTCAGAAGCACCATTCAGTCCACACACGCACACGCACACACGCAACTATTAATAGCAAAGTGAAATCACCAGATAATTTGGCTGTCTGTGGACAGATCCACCTTTATCCTTCCACAATAACCTCATGAAAATGCCAAACTATGATCTGCTGCTGCTGCTGCTGCAATAACGATGATAATGATGTTGCTGCTGATGATGATGGTGATTGTGAAGTCTAGGTAGTTGATTTTCTTTTTCGGTCAGTTCTACAATATCCACTAAGAATTAAACGTGACCTTTGACTAGTGAGAAATTACCATTTGTTGCTGCTGCACATTTTGTATCATCTATTACATGGATATTATCGCTTTAAAAAAACCCAAACATCTATCAACTTCTATTTGTTCTATAAACATCATATAATGACTTTAGTTTGCATACTGTAGATATAAAGGCGGCAAATAAGTGTTTGTTAATCTGTTGATTATAAGGTTCGATAATGGAGTAGTTGTTTGGTTCATAAAATATTAGAAAATGTAAATACTGTAAATACTTTGATAAAAACTGTATCAAAGAATCAACAACAATAAGGCAAGAAAGACGACTGAGTTTCAAAAATAACAAACAAACAATTAATTTATAACAAGTTATACACAAATTGGTACAATATTAAAACTAATATATTTTCAGAATAAAATTGTCTATTTCTATAAATACATGAGACATGCGATAAAAAAAACTAGACTTTGTCTAATGAATATATAAAAATCAACTTGATTAATCTGCTGCCTGATTATTGGATTACTTCTTCCTCCCAAAAGGATCTGGAATATACATAAAACAAGAAGTTAATTGTTCATTCAATGTCAATGATGCCTCAGTGATGATGTCCTGTGTTTGAAGGCTCAGAGGACAAAAAGCACTCAGCAAGACATAGTGCATTAGTGACATGTTTGTACTTTGTCTGGGAATTGTGTACAGAGACATTTGTAAAACAATGTGATGTTATGAAAAAGACATGAGTGCAATATATGGTTAAATGCGGTTTCAAGCAAAGACTGAAGACTGTAAATTAGTGGCAGCCTTAGTGATGAGCCACAGTCATGTGATCTTTTGTACAGCCTTTCATTTGTGTTTTACAGCTATTTTCATTCTGTCCTCTCAGCCAAATGTTGCACAAGGGTCTAAAGATCTGGATGGGAAGTCTGTCATGTTTAGAAGAAATGTCATGATGACACAGTTTTCTACAATAAACTGAAAGTGCGACACTGAAAAAGCATATTTTGTAGTTGTGGGATCTTGTTTCAGATTGCGTATGAATTCAATGAGATCAAAAGACATATTCAGTTTGAAGACATCTCAAATACACAGTGTCATTAGTCCAGAGTCCACTGTTGCTCTAGTAGTAATCAGTTAGAAACAAATAAAAATGGCCTGCACAATAACACACAAGTTAATGTGGGCAGATTGTATTTTACTGCACGGCCAATGCGTGTTTTTCTGAAGAGGTTAGCGATAATAGAATGATTTTTTCCGTAAACATACATAAAGTAATCTTGGCAATAATAAAAGAATATACATCAGAGTTTTCCGTATTAAATGTAAGAACATTTTGCTGATATTAAAATGTTTGGGAACATTTGTATTTGTCTCAGTTCATTGATGTCCTTTTGTGAACTTTTACTTCAGTTGTCTCTGTGACAAAACCCAGATCCCTTCCTCTACTCCAAATAGTCAGGGTTTCAACAATTATGTAAAGTACATTTTTGTTCAGAGGAGCAGTTCATTTACTCATAACAAGCCTTTCTTAAATAAGCTTGAAAAGAATTTTTGTAATATATATTTGTGAAAGACAAGTTCAATCACAATCCAGGATAAACAAAATAAAGGTGGAGTAGTTTGTCACATGGCAGCAGCTTGATGATTTTATGATCTCAGGGAGCCCCCTTTGAAGTATCAATTGGTATCAATATCTAATTTGTATCAATATCAATCAAATATAAAGTACAGTGAGTACCAGGTCCCTCCTTATTCCTGTTCTGTGAGTCTTGCTGCTGCTTTGTTCCCATGTGAAGAGGGAAGTACCTTTATCCTTTCCCAAGGCACTTCTCAAGAGCCCACAGAGCCTTTATGTCACTGTGAAGACAAATAAAAGGTTCAAAGCATACCAACTTCAGCTATTTTATATGTAAATACTCACAGCAGAGGGTCAAACGTCAGTGTAGACAGGGGATGCAGTAAAATGACGGAATATTATACTGGTTATCGATAGCTGTAAATAAAATGGCTCCTCAGATGACAAAACTAGTGAAACATAGGCAAGGCAAGTTTATTTATATAGCAGATTTCAACAACAAGGCATTTCAAAGTGCTTGACAAGAAGAAAGAAGAAGAAAAATACAGCAGCAGCAGCAGCATTAAAGATATGAAAGGCATGATAAAACACAATGAAATTATTTAAATAGGGAGGCAAAAGAAAGAGGGGAGAAAAAGAATAACAGGGAAAAAATCCTGCACACGTTTTACTGTCCTATTAATATGTCATACTTTTGAATGTCTAGAGTGTGCTGCGAGGCTCTTAATAACTCAACATACATGCACTTGCCACTCCATAATTTGGCATAATTTGGCATGGCAGTAGTGAGTTTTGAGGATTTAAAATAAAGTTTTCTTATTTTAATGAACATTGGGCTTAGTTGCTACAAGAAGAATACATTTCATTTGAAAACACTTTTTGTCTATACCAGCCTTTTCAGACACTTGTTTAATAAAAGCTTGCCTTTAACAATTTGTCTGCTCAATATTGTGACTGCGATTCAATTTATGATATAATTTATTTTTAAATTGATGGCTAAAGTCGCTATTTACTGTGTAATAGTCATGTCAAATCAAAGTTTCTTTCTACAGCATATTTAAAATTATAGTTATATGTAGGTATAAGTAGGTAAGTATCACTATAAATGCAAGTATTTATAACTGGCAACCTGTCACCCTATGCCAGCTGAGATTAGCAATGAGCCGATACAGTTCTCAGTATCCGTATCAGTCTGATACAGATCAAAATCTCTGGACCGGATATCAGAAAGATAAAAATGTAAAATCTAATATTAATCAAAAATCCTATACATAGGATGCTTTACTATGCACAAACTGTAAAAATGTAGATAAACATCAGCCATAACATTTTAGCTGAGTCATGACAAAGTGATATTGTGCAATCCCTAGATAAAGTGGTAGAAAAAGGATAGAAGGAATAATAACACCTAACATTACATGATGACATTTATTGACATAAAGAGTTGTAGATGTCAGAAATAAGATATGTAGTTGCTTTGTAAAGGAACCTTCCACTGAGGGTTGACAGTCATGCACTTGTGTTGTAGGTTTATGTCTCCTGTCCTCTATCTGAACCATCAGTTCCTTCATTTTCCAGTTGGTAGAATGCCCGTTTTATGTGATTTGAAGGTGAAATTGTAGACGGGAAAAAAATTACAGTAGTGCAGACACAGCAGATGCAAGTTTTATTCATAATGTTACAAATATATTTCTTGTAACTTTGGACGCTGTGCTGAATTTCCAGGGTTTGTAAAGCTATGTCGCTGCCACATTGGTTAGATGACTAACTTTGGTTGGACACATGGTACATTTCCATTAGCAAGTTTCCACTCCCAAAGGAATCTGGTTTAAACTGGTGTCTGGAAATTATTTTGACTCACAGAATGAGACCAGTGGTATTTCAGAGAATGCGTTACTCCACCAAATAGACTCAGAGGGAGAAATGCAGACACACCCTGCAAGGTTGTGACCTGTCTTTGCCGCAGCACGGCTGGTGTGAAAACCATAAAGTGGTAGGCTGTGTGATTTCTTGGTGCTTCTCAAGCCGCTGTAAGTTTGCTTTTGGGCACAGTATTCAAATTTGGCTGTTTTGCCTGAGTTGAAGTAATAGATTTGACCTCAGGTTTAGGACTTAATGACTGTCATCCAACTAATTGACTTTTTACCATCAAGAATTTGGCTTAGGAATTCTTTGCCTGACCTGGCAGACTGCTGCAGACTGATTGATTTGCTGGCTGGCTTTGGAAAGGAAGGAAACATCTTCCTTCCCTCCATTGTACTGGGCAGGAAAGGATGGACTTTAGCCAGCTGACAGCTGTTTCCTGGTGGATGAAGGAGGAATGGGTGTGTGTTGGAGTTGTAATACCACTAATGAGTGAAGTTATGTTTTTTCTTTTTTGACAATTGCTTGTGTGTAAAACAAACATTTGAATGAAATTAATAAATATATACAAAGATAGCTAAAACATTGACATGTTTGACTCTTCTAATTTTTGACAGTCGATTTTTACCACTGATCAGGTTGCTGCTCATCAATCTTGATTATATTACTTGAGATGGAACTTGTAATATCACAAGGAATGAGAACAAATAAACTAACTGTTCTCGAGCTTTTTTTATGTCAAGCCTCTACTTAACTTGCATGCAATGAATACTTTCTAACAAGACAGATGCTACTTTTGTTTTCACAAAACTTAATTCATCCATTTGTAGAAGAGTGGCGACATATTTTTCTGCTGGTTCTGTGGTTATAGTGAGCCTGTTGTAGGCTATAATTGAGTAACTGTGGTGTATGCAAAGTGCAGGTAGTTTCCTATACCATGATAATAAGGGCTCCTATCCAGGTTTATTGTGGCAGTTACTGTCCTATCACACAGCATCTAATATATTCCTGCATTAGATGCTGGTTGTTTTGTAGCTACAATGTTTCGCAATGAAAATCCTTTTGTGGTTCTCTCTGTGGGATGATTTTAATGTGAAACAGAAACAAAAGGAAATGTTTTTCTTTTTTTGCATTAGCAGTGTCTTAGAGCAGCATAAACAGTCCAAATGATTGTGGGAGAGTGGATCAGAGAATGTCTGCCTCCAAAATTCTGCCTGGACAACACTGCACTAATATGTTTAGTGTAGTGATGGAGCTCAGTCACAGACCAATCACAGTTTGTCTTAGTAAGTGAGACAGATGGTGAAACACACAAGCAGCAGCTCCTCAGTGTTTGCACATTTCATTGGCACTTCTAAATCCTTTTATGTTCTTTATACATCTTTGACCATATTTTATTTATTTTTTTATTTCTAGGGAGTGCTTTGTTTTAAATTAAAAATCAGATGTCCTTTATCTTGCTATTTGCCTCAGCTTTGTGTTGGTTTAAACACATTTGCTTACCATAATATAAAGACTATAAAATACTAACTCGTCTAGGTCTTGTTGTCTTGGAAATGAAATTAATCAAAATTTCTGATTCCAGTCTATGAACATGTGTTTAGAAAGACTTGAAAGGTGCTGACTTCTGCCTCTTGCCCTCTTTGAAATATTTTGCTTTTTTTTTTTTTTATTTGCATCTGTCTCCTTTCTGCAACTCCAAGCATGAGGTCTGTTGTCACCATGGTGATGCAAAAGCAGCTGCAACAAAGACCCTGAAGCCCCCTTGCTCTCTCTCTCTCTGTCCCCTCATTCCCTCTTCTCTCTGTTGTCTTTCCATTTCTCTGCCTTTCTCTCACTCCCTCTGTCATCTATTACAGCCAGGTGTGTCTCATCAGCCACCTACTAGCCTACTTCTCACCTTAATCACCACTGTAGCCATGGCAACCAGCGCTGTGCCAAGTGACAACCTGCCAACGTACAAGCTGGTGGTGGTGGGGGATGGTGGTGTTGGGAAGAGCGCCCTCACCATCCAATTCTTCCAGAAGATCTTTGTGCCAGATTATGATCCCACGATAGAAGACTCATATCTAAAACACACAGAGATAGACGGGCAGTGGGCAATACTGGATGGTGAGTAGAGAAGTGTGTGTATGTGAAGTGAAGCAGACAGAAGCTGAGAGTGATTCCATCTGTCAGTGCTCATCTGCTTTATTTATTTTTTTTCATTTTCCTAGTTTGTGTGATCGCGATTATGCAGAGTGACATATGTCCTCAGTAAAAAACATCAACTGTTACAATGCTCATTCTTTTCAAAAAGTCAGACATGAAACTATTCCCTCCATTGTCTGTTAATTTGCACTGCTCGCACTGCATGTGGCAAAAGTGAGAAATATCTAACTTTACACGTAGCAGGAAGAATGTCAGTTAAACAAACCATATTATGCCATACTGTGCCAATATTCCAGCTCAGGCTCTAACCAATAAAATCACAGTAAACAAACAGGACACTGTCCAAATGGAGCTCTAGGACAAGGTTTTTTGGCATCCAAATTGCACCCAATTTGCAGCAGCGGCAGACACTGTGTTGCCATCCTTTTAGCAACTCTTTGCTACAAATTCAGCAATGAGACATTATTCTGCCAAGCTTCAATAGCTATATTCAGCACCACAAGTCAGGCAGTTCGACAGTCAAGCAGTAAAGTGATGTATATATGCGCCGAGTGTACCAAAATTCTGATTCCCTTTTTGGGGAATTGTTCATAGATGCTCCCATTATGTGCAGCTGCTTCATAGAACAGCCAAAATGAGTTCTGTCTCTTGCCTGTGATTGGTCAAAGTCACCAATCAAGGGACAGATTTACCCAAGGTTAGAAGCACTCAAGATGGTACAGAAGTCGTCCATATTCACCACAAAACAGTGAGTGAACATACTGTGTTGCTGTTTGTCTACTTTTGGCCAATCATTAAATGACAATTCCAATAATAATTAATTAGAAATTGCACATACATTCCTCAGCCAACACTTAAACGCATCCTACCTTGCTTAATTGGATCCGCTCCAAAATTGATTAGGTTCTTCACTGGGTCATACACCAGCCCTTCACAAGTCACTGCAAAATGATTCCTGTAGACTGGGACAATTCGTAATCACTGTAACGATGGAAGAATGTTTTTGTTTAGAGATCAAGAGTTATTATTTGGAATAACATAGTATCTTTATCACTGGTGGTTCACTAAGTAGAATAAAATCTGTCTGATAAAGTAATACTTGTGTCTCTATTGACCCAGTGCTGGACACAGCGGGCCAGGAAGAATTCAGTGCGATGAGGGAACAGTATATGAGGACAGGAGACGGCTTCCTCATTGTCTTCTCTGTGACAGACAAGGCCAGCTTTGAACATGTTGACCGATTCCATCAACTCATACTACGGGTCAAAGACAGGTTAGTTTTTGCTTTGATTGTTTTGGACATTCTTACTATGTATAGAAAACAAATGTATTATTTAACTACTCACTTACAGTGATGCTGAAACTGTGGATTACACAGTTGTTAACTCTCATGATAAAACAAGAGAAAAATGTATTTTTTTCAACTTAGTCAGGATCAACTGAACAAACAAATTGAAAAAAACACAGAAAAATCAGAGAATGGTTGTGTGAAAAATAAACCAATAGCTACTTGTTTTTAATGTAAGAGCTGTGATAAATCAGTCCAGCCTCTAAAGCTGATACTACGTTGTATATTTTAATCTTTAGATACTTACAAGTTCTTTACAGACGTAAGTTATGCTATGACATCTGCTTGGCTTCCTCTTTCTTTTTAAGGAACATGTTTGTTTTTTTTTTTAACTTTTTATGTGTACATCTGTTTCGTTTTGATAGTAATTTTCCACTAAAATAAATGCTGTGATCTAGGAACACTTGATTTTGTTCTGTATGTTTGACTGATGTTCTGTATTCTGTATTGTATGTGTCTATTGATGTTGCTGAAGGTATGTAAACCTGAATTTTTGCCCTAGTTATTTTAACCAGTTTATTAGGATATGAAAACACAATTAAAATGCAATTGAAATGGCCAGTCATTCAACCATTGCACTGTACAATTGTGGGTAATCAATAAAAAATATCATGCCAGAAAGTCAAAATTACCAAGAAGAAGTAGCTCTCTTTATGATGTGGAAAAAACGTGTATGGGCCACCCACATTGAAGTTCAATAAAGAATGACTCATATATAATTCATCACTACATTTATCCTCACTTGATGTCAAACTTTGCTTGCCTCAGTCTGCATAGTTAGTTAACATGGCGGAAATCGTCTTCTTTGCTACCTTCTCCCTGAAGCTGTGGGCTAATTAGAAAGAACATCAGATCTATTTCCAAAAAGATTTTATGTGAAATACATTTATGAGAGAGGTGAAATGTCTGTTGTATAAGAGACTTGGACAGAAGCCTATAAAAGTGAGTTTGAATTGGAGCACCACCATATTTGAATGTCCAAAACAATCAAAGCTCAACTGTAGCTTTCTTTTCTGCAAGATTGAAGTATTACAGGAATCTGACACCTCACAGAGATATTGTGTCATGCTTAATGTATTTTCTCTTTCTCTCTTTTATTTTTTTGTGAAAAAAATGTGTGGTCTCTTTGCTTTGTTTCACTCAAGTGTGTTGTTTTTCCTCCCAGGGAGGCCTTCCCCATGGTGTTAGTGGCAAACAAAGTGGACCTGGTCCATCTGAGAAAGGTCACCACTGACCAGGGCCAAGAGATGGCTGCAAAACATAATGTGAGTATGAGCACATAAACACTAGAGCAATTGCTCTTGCAATAGCACAAATTCTGTTAAAACAGTAGCGCAGAACTATTTCAAATGAGTCTGAATAATGCTGATTAAGTCTGTTCACTTCTCATGACTTGTTTGTCTAAGTATATTTCTTTAATACATCTTCTGATGTACCTGAACACATCTTCAGTGACATAACCTAGGTTCAGTGGTTGTTTCGAGTTTCACTACATTAGACACCATCCTCCAGGTGACCCCATTGTGGTTGATCAGACCGCTGCCCATGTTCAGGTCTTTTCTCCAGATCTAGAGCCATCTTGAGGCTTTCTCCTTTCATGATGTTCTTGATGGCTGTGCTCCATGCTTCTCCTGTGATGCCCAGTTCACTGAGGGCTCTGTGGAGTGAATGACCCACAATTCCCCTTCAGCCTACTTCAATGGGCAGACACTTCACCTTCCAGCCCTGCTCTCTGCAGTTGGTCACTAGATGTTCATATTTAGATCTCTTCCTTTCATGAGCCTCCCCTAGGTGGTCCTCCCATGGCACCATCAGCTCCATAATTCTGATGTGTTTGGTTTTTCTGAGACCAGCAGGATATCTGGCCTCAGAGTTGTGCTTGCATTGTGTTGTGGGAATCTCAGCTGTTTCTCAAGGACCACTGTGAGCTGCCAGTCCTGGGTTGTTGACCTGCCCTTGGCTGCAGCTGCTGATCCCTTTGCTGATGGCTTCTGCGATGGGTTTCAGCATCTGGTTAAGGTGCCACTTGAGTGCCCTTGAATATGCTCCAACATGCCTTTTGCTGAGCACAGTGGGAAGTTTGGGGTCTTCAACTTTCCCCAGTTGAAGAGATTTGCCAGGTTAGGGAGGACGTCATACACTGCCCAAATCAGTTTAGATATCCTGTTGCCTGGCAATATTTCTGTGCTGCATGCAGGAAGTGATTTGATTTATGTCAAGACAGATGGAGGCAATAACATCGTCCTAATAAATGCAAACAGGTTAGAGTATGACTGAAGAGCATGACTGAAGACTATGACATCAGGTCGGATGTCATTGGTTCTCAGAACCTGTTTTCGGATGAAGGTAGCAACATACAAATAAATTCTGTTTACAAAGACTTAAAAGGCAGAATAAGGAGAATGATGCCAAAAGGCACTGTAGCTTTAACAATTAAGACAGTAGAAAACATCTTAGTAGAATAGATACAGGCTGTGCTCAGAATAATCTGCAGAACACTTCCTTACAGCATGTACTAACTACACTGATCTGAGAGAATTGAGAATTGTTCATAGCATAATGCCTGCATCAGAAATCAATCACTCATTAAAAAGGAAGTGGAACTGTTTTGCAGAGATCACTGCACAGTGGCTTTGAATAAGCCATAAGTGAAGAAAAAATCCTTAAGGCGGCTCGCTCAGTCAAGTGTATCAACTGTCTATACACAGCAAAGGTCTATAGAAGTGTTCTGCAAACACCTGCAGGGTTCCTCTGCAGATAATATGTGATATTTGTTGTGGTTCTGATTATCATTGTGCCTTCACTGCATTCAACACTGTGCTGTCATGTAACCTCAACCCTCAGGCCTAGCGAAACAGCTCACATTTGCTGAGTTTGTTTTGTTTCTGTGGCTCTGTGGTCACTGTATCAAACACACCTGCGGTTATTTTCCAGTTCCTGGAAAGTCCTGCTGTTTTCTTTTTGTTTCAATTGTGGATTCAACACACCCCCCCTTTTAAAAATGTTATAAATTGTCTTGTTTATAATTGGCCCCATATTGTAACATGAGGCTCAGTAGTTCCCTCAGTGAGACTGAAATGTTGATTTGGGGCATTTTTAAGTTAAATCTTTTTCCCCTTGATGATATATATTATGTTATGGGTTGTCTTTGAGTCCTGGGTTGTCTTTATGGCCTCTATGGTTTCTTCATTATATATATCGTTTTTGACTTGGAAAGAGTGTAGACAGGACACTTCACGGCCCGATTTTGAATCTTATCATGGCTTTCAGCACAGCATGTGACTTTGCCTATATTATTGAAAGGTCTTTGCTTTTATTTGTTTTATTGCTTTGCGTTCTTTCAGTGTCAGGTGTTTTTTGCTTGTGTTCTATTCAATTTATGGATTTTAATGTTATTGACTGTAGAGCTCTTTGGCCAACTGTGTTGTTATAAAAGGGCTATCACTTTGGAATTGTATCCATCCAGAACCACTACCAAGTGTTTTTGATTTTATGTGGGGATATGATTTACAGTATGTTGTATTTAATCTTGTTGCTTGGATCTTTAAGTAGGATGAGAGTTTATTTTTTCTTTGCATTTTTACATTGACAATATAAGCTTTCAAAGTACTTAAATATTTCTGCTTACTTTCACAGATAACTTATATTGAAACCAGTGCTAAGGATCCTCCAATGAATGTGGACAAAGCCTTTCATGAACTGGTCCGTGTTATAAGGTAAGTTTTGGTTCTCTTGTGTGCTTTTGTTTATTTCCTGGCGATAAAGACCATGGGATCAGACAGATTCCCTTGTAGTTATAGTTATAACAATCAACTTCCAGAACAGCTCATTCTTTACCCTTGAGATACACAGCGGTATCTGTGAACTAGAAGCAATAAGTAGTCTTATCCTGGTTAGAACTTATATGCAGTAGAGGATTGCTGTGTGCATGTTTATATTTGTAAAAAGAAAGTCAACCACAGAGTAGTAAAGAGTCCTTTTGTATGTGTGCCATTACTGTCATATATCAGTTTACGATTTACCAAAACAGTAAAGTGTCTCTATGTATCAACATTGCCCTCTTGTGGTCAAAAAAATAGAAAGCCATGAGATAAAAACTTGGTTGTTATTTTTTTGTGTGTCACAATTGCATCAACTGTTTTGTTTTAATTTTATCCACAAATGTTTATACCACTGAAATTGCTGGTGCAGGATTTGTGCAATAGTACAAACACTAAAATGATAAAGGAAAAGTAGCCATAATGTGGGTGGATAATGAATGAATTTTCACTGCACTAACTAAATAGACAATTAATGGACAGTTCCTCTGGTAGAAATAGCACATTTTAAGAAAATGCTTTGAGAAGATTTGTACCAGTTAAACAAACATCATTAGTTGCAGTGGTGCTTCTGTTTGGACAGAGTGGCAGCATTTAACAAGAGACTAAATAATCTCAGGTAGTTTCATTATAAAAACAACATTATGAAAACAACATTATATAAAAGTGATGACTATAGTTGAATTAATTCGATAAAAAATAATTTACAGAGTTTGAAAGTGGCCATTATATTAATGTTGTTTCCCCTTTGTTTTCTACGCCCACAGACAGCAGGTCCCTGAGCGAAACCAGAAGAAGAAAAAGAAGATGAAGTGGAGAGCCGAACGTTCCACGGGCTCCCACAGGTTCCACTGTGCCATATTGTGACCTTGCTTGTCCTCTTTATCATTCTCAACATACAGTGCACACACCCACACACCTTTGGATGTCAGGGAACTCCCCAGCAGTGGTTAGCTACTGGAGCACAAAAGGGAGGGAGGGCTGATGGATTCAGAGGGACATAAGGACATAAGAATCTGTCAATTTGAACTGATAACCCTTCAGAGCCTCTCAATGCCTTGGAACAAGGGATGTGTCCTCTTCTCCTCAATTTATGGTCCACCTTTGAAGATCTATGGATCCCTTCCATCAGCAGAGAAGAATAGTGTCACTGAACTGTTTCTCAATCAAGTGTAATTTTTGAATTTATTATCAATTCTTTATCAAATATTGCACAAGACATCAGACTCTAATATTAGAATCACCTTGATACATTCATTTTTGTCTTGACAAAGGGAAATAAAAGGGAGGAACTCTCTCACGTTGGCATCTTATATTTTATGGACCTTCAACAACCTGCTGGTCATCACCTTTTGGTCCTCACACTTCTACAGCCTCTTGGAGAAAAGCACCTGTATGATCTCTGAATAGCTCTCTGTGTTAGTGGACATCATAGTGGCGTAGTGAATGGGTACGGGAGCAGTGACGGTGATTTGTTTTCGTAGTAAATAAAATAGATGTTGTGTGGTGTTGTTGATGAGTGAACTGCCAGTTCCGTGAGTACAGTGTGTGCCTTGTGGTCATGTGATGCACCGGCTTGGAGCTGTCAGTTCAGAGAAGGTGAGAGGATGTGTCGAGAGCAAGTGGGAAAAAATGTAACGTGATGCTGAGCAAAGTGGGTCATAGAGATCGACAGGTGATTGCTATGGTCATATCAACTTACTTTAATGTGTTTAAATATAATAATTGTAAAAGAGAGTAAGATTGGTCAGTGTAGGTGGTTATCCTTTTAAAATAACAGGGTTTTTATCGCAGCCATGTTTACAGAAACACGTATAAAAATGATTATTTTCCCATAAATAAAGACTGAAGTTAATCAGAGCAACTTTGGGTTTAGATTTCCTCAGTGGCATGATGTGTGCAGTCCTGATCATTACTATATGAACAATAGCCTTGGAAAGTACAATGGGGTCCAAAAGTCTTTCTCTTTCAAATGAATGGGAGAATGGGAAAGTTGTTTATATGTATACTTTCCATGTTTTTTTGTGTATCAAAAATAGACATAATTGTATAACTATATTTGTGATATAAAAATCTAATTATAGGTGGCAATGTGAACTAATTCAGCGGTGTTTTACTAAGGATCTGTTGGAAAAAATCCTGTTGAAGTAGACTAGATAAGATATAATGAGAGCCTCATGTTTCAGAGGTGAAACAGGCTGGAGAAGCTGATTTGCACTGGCCGCTAACCAAAATAATGTGATGTCACTTTATTTCAGACGGCACCACTGAAGTCAGGACCATGTGCTGTAACAAGCCCAGTAAAGGACAAACTCTTATCAGATTGGGGATGTACTGTATATATATATCCCCAATCACAGTATGTAATGTAGTAGCCCTAGGTGGGTGTGATGCTCCAAGGGCTTAAAAGCCATGTTAATTGAGCTACAGAATCTTTAGTTGCAGGAAAACCACACATGTGAAGCAACAGAGCATTCAGTATATTCATATCTGTAGTCGTGATGAGGATAGGAATGTACAGATAAATAACCTATGAAATGGCTTGTACTGTTAACGCACTAAAGATTCAGTGGACTACTTTTTTGTCTGGGTGAAAACTGTCTCTTGAAGGATTACATTTTTGCACTTTTAATACAATTTCCGACTTTCCTATTGGCATGTTGTTTTCTGTTCAAATCTGTAAGTGAATTGAAAGGCACGTTCAAAATGATTTGAATGTATTAAAAAAAAATCTAATAACTAAGAAGCAAATTAGTCCCTGTGTGCCTGTATATGCCTGTATGTGCTTTGGCGATGATAATGTAGTGGAGACAAAATAATTCAGAATCAAATCATTTGAAAAGCATGTTGCGGAACAAGAAGGTCACGTAAAAGCTCAAATATTGTACAGTATACAACTTCACCTCAGCATGAAAGACTAAAAAAAACAACTTGAGCAAAAGATGGAAAACAGTATTGATCTGCACCTACTGTTAAAGGGACAAAGAGAAAGATTAGAAACATTGACATGTACTGAGCATAAAACAGTGAAGCAACACACTCTGGATCGTGGGGAAGAAAAACAAAGTTAAAAAAAAATTGTTTGATGAAAATGTTGCATCATGTATGTTTGATACTTTTTTGTATTATTGATATGAATTATTGATATGATTCTTGCAAAGTGTTTTTTTAAACAACTGAATAATTTATTACTGTCTACGTTACCTCAGCGTGTCCCAGACCTGGACAAAAAAAAAACAACAACAAAACAACTTCAACTCCCCCGTGTTCTGCTTATTTGTTTTGCTGCGGGAGTTGAAACACGAGAAAGGCCTTTTTCCTTTGAGCCCCGATATGAGAGACTTGTAATATGTTGTTGACCAAAAATAATAATAATTAAAAAGCTGATTAAGGATCTCTTTTATTGCAGCTCATGTGCATGGTTTCACTGTGGGAATGTAACTGCAATGACCAAAAGGGAAAAGAAAATGAATATTACGTTTAAATGTTTCATTGTTCAATGTAAAAGCAGATAAGCATAATAAACCTTTGTCAAAAAGGTGTCATCATGGTTGGTACAAGTAAACCTGCTGATTGGATGCACAGTTTTATACACTATCAATTATCCGACCCTAGATTAAATGTGAGCTTACAACTGAGCACTTTTGTGCATCAACTTTTGTGATTGTTATTTTTCCAGATAGCTTACCAAGTATTGCTGATGTTATGCAGCTGATTTGAAATGTGTATACCTTCAAACTAAAGGCCGTGTAAACAACTTTTCACAGCACTTGTGTAACATGTGTTTTTGGACAGGTCTGTTGTGTTCTAACTGGCTGTGTCAGACTGAGGAGCTAGACGAGGCACAAACAGACTGTGGCCTTTTTAATCTAGCCTCAGGGTTCGACTTTATTTCAATAAAAACAAATTCAATTATTGTGGCTTAACATGTTTGATTTCTTTTTTTTTTTTTTTTTGGATGGTGGGAGTTTGCGTCAACATATAGAGCTACACACTAAATCACTGCCAAAGAGCCTTTTAATCGAAGCTGTGTTCAGCAGGCGCGGAGAACATGGCCACACATGTTTTGAGAGCCAACTTGCTTTTTCAGCAGAAGCTCCCCTCATTAATCCCGAGAGCTGTCAAGGCATATTGAGTTCAACACAGTGGCCTCATTTTGCCTCATTGATCTCAGCCCTATGGGGAAGTAAGGTGAGGCCAGTACACAGAACAGGTGCAACACCACTGCTGCTGATTTATACCCATGCTCTTCACACATGGAGCAGAATTTGTTCTGAGTGATGCTCAGTGTGACACCAGGGATGATCACTGTTCTGCATACTGAGAAGATGTGTATGATTTCTATACTCCAGTCCTGAATCAAGGAGAACTATGTGACTACCATAGCACATTTCAAACTAGGATTTGTCAGTTATAGCTTTATATTGTAGATTAGAGATAGATAACACAATACGAGACATTAAATTGTTTCGTATTGTAAACAAAATATGTCTTGTAAAAAAAAAAAAAAAGCAAATGCAAAGCAAAAAAAAAAAAAAAAAAGAGCAAATATGAGCAAAATACGAGTAGAAATAGACAAGAAAATAGCAATCAAGATTCAAGATCAAAGGGAAATTTGACAAAAGTGACACATGCTTAATGTAGAAAATAACAAACATACTTGATAGATTGTCATTTATAGTGATCATACAGAAATCAACAACATTCATAATACTCAAACCAGTGGCATTTGAGGTGTTGTCACAGTGCATTGGGTTTCCTGAGTTTAATGGACTAATGCATTTAGAATTAAATAAAACTTCAGAATTTCAAACAACAAAAACTATTAAAGAATTTTTGGAGGCTAACTTCAGTTTATTAAGCAGTGTGATCAAAGATGGGGGAAAGGAGAGCTTGTTACAAATAGATTTGTGTTTGTATGCTCTGTGACATCCTCCAGAAGGTAAAATTGCATAAACTGAATATAGAATATGGGATGTGTCATTCAGAATTCTATGATCCAAAGTGCAGCTTTCTCATGAACTGAGTTTAGTGATTTCAGCTTCTTGTGTCCAATCCCTGAAGTTACTGAAATCTGTCTTTCAGGACCAAACCGGGCTGCCATCCCATATTTTATGATGCTTTCCATCACTGCATTATATGAATATATAATATATGAAAATATAAAACATGCACCTTTCCTTACAGATGGATAAAGTGAGTAGGGAACGTACGCTGTGATGGGATCTCACAGCTGGACAGAAGAGGTCACTATTGTACAGATAAACAGCAAAATAGTGCAAGTGGTGAGACCATGTGATAGTGCTGCAGTGAAAAAAACTTCTGGCAGAGTGGGCGAAGGGCCTGAAGTATTCGTCGCTTCAACATTTTCCTGCTGAAGGAGCTGCTGAAGTTAGAGGTGTTGACCATTATTTACCCCATGATTTCACCATGATGATTTGAAAGGCTTCTTCTCTAATTTCTTGAATTTGATTAAATGATGTGGGGGTTTGCAGTTAGTGTCACTGCGGGCCTGTAAAGAGAAACCTTTAACAAAATGACAAATTCTTTTCATTATTTTATATGCGCCATGGGCCATCATGAGTCACTTATTCTCAAACTTTAAGAATACACACCTCACAAATGCTGTGTAAGTGGGCAATTTAAATTAAATAATACAAATAGGCAAACACAGGATTTGGCTATGACAGCTACTAGCACTTTTAATAATATTAATAATAATACATTTTATTATACACACAAACAAACACACACATATATATAAAGAAAAACAATGCATAATAAACATTGGGAATCACTTTTGTATAATATACATATGCAAATACAAACAGATTCTACTGTGTATCTAACAGATATGATTCTCCAAACATTACATGTATGTGCAGTATGTTGAACAATTGGCACTGTAATTCACAGTAATGTGAATTACTGAAATGAGATTTGTTGCAGGAGATCATCCAGTCGCCACCTCAGTATAATGAGTTTTGAGTGTGATGGCAGTCACTATTACAGACAGGAATATTTGGATTCATGTCTTGATTTTTCCCCACACCTGTGTGCATTATGTTCAGTACAGAAGAATATTGCTGCCACAGCAAAGGAAACAAATGCGAAATCTTTCACAATATAATAAGTTTTTAATGTTTCACACCGTAGCAAGTATCTCATGTTTGTGAATTTTATCATACTTAAAGGAGGAAACATTGTGGGGAGAATTGACAAATTAATGATACTGAAGTAACTGATCATGTTGTTATAACATGAAAAACATCGTCTGTGTGCTACAGGAGTTAAAACAAACTATTGACAACACGGCAGATCTGGTAGGTTTCCCATGTTACACTATTACAATGGATTATTTAAACAAGTGCAACAACAAGTATAGCCTGCCAACCTGACAGGCTGATGGGAGGATTAATTTGCATAATACATTTCATGCTGGGAAGTGACCAAATATGTAGCTGTTCCTTTATCTCAGGCGCTCAGCTAAAGAGAACACAAATGTATTCAGATGCAAAAAATAATAATAATAATTTGCTGAAGAGCCTGATTGTAACAACATCTCTGTCAGCCTATAGTTTCAAATAGAGCTACATAAACACTGTTCATCTTTGACATTTAATCTACACATTTTTGAGATTTTTTTTTAAACTCTTTTCTGTATCTTCCTTTCTGAGACAGACAATCTATTGTTGAACAATGTTAAATATAACTTCAAGGGAAGACGGGACTTGACTTAGGACAGGTTGGAAGAGGGTAGGACAGAAGACAGGATGGGATAGGAGAGGACATTATTGGACTGGATATATTACACTAGGATAGTGCTTCTCAATTTTTTTTTAAACCCAGTACCACCTGAGAAAATATTGGGCTCCTGAAGTAACACTGTTATTGCCAAGGTTGAAATACAGTGGTGTAAATAGGCCGAGCAAAGTTATTATTATTTATTTTATCATAATTTTTGTTTGCTTCATTTTCTACACACTCCAACCTCATACGGTATATACAGTATAACAGTATTTCTGATATTCCTCCAATGTCTTCTTTCTGCGCACCACTGGCGGCACACGTACCACAATTTGAGAACCATGGCACTAGGATAGGATCGGATATTGCAGTAAATGTAGGGTCAGATATGACTTTGTACCATCTACAGGAACTAATATTCAGGGTTAAGGGAATGTTTTGGGTCTGAGATGATTTTGCAAAAATCTTAAAGACTAGGGTGTTCCATCCAGGGTGTCCCAACAAGAAGCAAATAATTACACAAGCTGCTGTGAACACTGACATGAAACACATAGAACTAACCCTTTCTCTCTGTTTGGGTCACTCTCACACAGATTTGTGAGTGTCTTTGTTTGCATCGGAAATCAACCGTCAGTGTTGTGTTGAGTAACTCTGCTGTGGGGAGTATACACATAAACAGAATGGAGGACAACTCGTTCAACACAGCTGCGCATTGTGCATTGCCTCCTCGGATATAGTGGTCAGAATCAGAAGAAACATAGAGGAAATATATGAATAAAAGCTCCTGAAATGTGATTTCAGTTGTCTTTCTTTTCTCTGCCCTGCCATGTCACAGTCCCCCAACTTTTAAATTGCTTGAAACATTTGTGTTTTCAGTGTTATGATAGAGTACTGGCAGTTCTCCCTTTTTATTTTTTCACAGTGAGCAAGCATCTGATGATAACATGTCATTTCCTAGAGAAAAGAGAACCTGGGCCATTTTCTAGTCTGAACTAATCAGCATGGTCTCACAAAAATGTGTATCATTCTCTTTCTATCATTTCCTCACCAGTTATGTTTTATAAGGAAGGATGCATTGAAGCCTTCGTGGGAGACTGAAGAGAACTTGAAAACATACACGGTTGACCTTTTACACTAATTGAGCAGTAAAAAAATTCAATGAAGTATTTGGGCATAAAATCAACATTAATCACTTCTTTATTCAGACAGCTTTTGTGTTGTACACTACATATTCCAAAGATGTTTTTACAAAAACCAGGCACACACTGTCCGGTTTTTGGTGCCCTTGTAAGTCATGTGCCCAGTTTGAAGCCAATATAGCGAGCCACTGGACAGTTATGCGATTAACAGTTAGTCAGACAGACACACATTCCTTGCATTCATGCTGGCAGAGTGAAACAAGCCAAGGTTTATAGTTGTTTGCCATTTGACTACTGGAATAAGTAGCACCAGACCCATTTCAGATATTTATGCTCCAGCAAGACAAGGTAATCAAAGTTTCTTATCGGCTTCTCCCTGTCTAGGGGTCGCCACAGCGGATGATCCGCAGACATGATTTGACAAATTTCTAAGCCGGATGTCCTTCTTGACACAACCCACTGCGATTAGACTGTTCAATTACATAACAATGAGCCAGCCAAGTTCCCTTTCCACTTGACCATGGGCTGTCCAAGACAAGGTAAATGAATGTTTGTCTTAAAAGTAATGTCTCATGAATGAGTGTCGCATCACAACATTCATTTGTTGTTTGATTTACCAACAAAGAAGTTAGTGAACATTCTCCACCACCATGAAGGGCCTCTCCTCCTCTGATACAAAAACAATGAATGTTTGAGCTCTTATCCAGCTAGATTAGACCTCCATAATGCGTGTTAGGATCTGTTGCCTTCAAGTTATGTCATCACTCTAAATTCTGCAGACATGCATGCAGCTGATGATTGCAGAGGGTCAGTCAAGTGATGTTCAGAGCTAGAATGATGACATCACTCCCATTCTAGTCGATGTCCAGGTTTTGGCATCAACTTTAAATTGGGACACAATGACCACTTTATTAGGAACCCTCCACTGACATTGATCCCTTGTAACAAACATTAAATTTCCAGTTAAATTTCTGCTTCTTGGTGTTGATGGAAACCAAGAAGTAGTCACGATCAAAATTTCTGCATGAAATTCCCGATATATTATGCAGAGAATATTACCGTTCCCTCTGTCACTTGTGTCTGTGCTATGAGGAAGGAGATTACACCACTGAACCAATCACGAATGCATGAGGTGAGCAGTTCCATTGTGAAGAAACAGGGGATTTAAACTGAATCAGTGGCTCAAAGGGGAGATTATAAAGAGTGAAAGGATCAGGACCTTTTGTTTGAGTAACGGCAAGTGCAAGTGCCCACATCCGCTGACCTCTTACATGGGATCAATGGACTGCACAGTCTGAAGTACTAGACTCTAAGAAGAAGGAACTCTATATGTATGTTACAACCTACTGCTCTATTGATCACACCGCCACAGAGGAAAGTGCTCTTCGAAAAAGAAAACATGGAAACTCTTGGCTGACAATAGAGCAAAAATATCTGTTGACATACAGAATGAAAAGAGAAGTCAAAGATTCTACACAGACGAACAAGAAGAGCAGAACAAATACTCAGACAAGTGTCTGCACACTCTTTAAGACTATATTTGTCAAAGAGTAGGCTTATACACTGAGAACCCTGCAGCAGGAAAAAGAGCAACAAAAGATGAAGGAAAATGTTAATGAATAAACAACAGATAGATAGATAGATAGATAGATAGATAGATAGATAGATAGATAGATAGATAGATAGATAGATAGATAGATAGATAGATAGATAGGAACATGGTGACAAATGAAAATGGCAGAGAGGGAGAGGAATGCATACTTTTGCAGTGCATAGAGGACCTACTTAGAAGGGGGTGAGTGCCCAGCTTCACTCCCAGTGTTTGCCAATTGTTCCATATCTGAATGTGGAAACACAGAACCTGTTTTGCTTAATTGCTAATATATATATATATATATATGTTCTTTTGTTTGCCTGCCAGCATTCATTTTGTTTTTTGCAACCACATCCATTCCCACATCCGTTCTCTGCCTGCCATGACCCAGCTTCACCCTGCCTCATTGCATCCATCATTCACTACTCTGGATTATTATTATATTTTTTTCTCTTTTTTAATTAAAGTTATTTGACTTACATTAATGTTCTGTCTTGTGCGTTATTTTAAGTTTGAGCATCACAGTCTTCACTTGAGCCCCTGCCCCTCCAATGTCAGTTCACACCAATGTTTACATTACAAGAGACAATTGTGATGCTGATGCTGCTGCTGATGATGGTGCTGCTGCTGCTGCAGTGCTGGTGATTCTGTGTTAACGGTGAAAGTGCTGGTTTGTGGAGTTCGAAAGTCTGAAGAGAAATCAGAATTAGAAAAGCGGATAAGTTGGCAAAAGTGATGCTGAGGGAATTGATGACGAATGGAGGCTCTTGTTAGATGAAGCCCACGCGTTTTCTTTTGGAGCGTGCCTCCTCACCACCACCAGCGGTGCACGCGAGGAGGTTCTCTATTCTGCACGGGAAAAGCAAAAGTGGAGGCTGAAGTCCAGCTGCCGCATCCTTCACCCTCTCTGCTCTGAAGCACAACCTGAGACCAAACAGTTGAGATGATGTGAAGCTCTGGATGTTTGTCTCCCGCACGAAGCGGCGCACAGGAACTATGAACTGGCTTTCGCGGATGATGCTCATAAACGTTTTCCTTTGCTTGACTGCGGTTGAAGCGCAGGTGAGGATACTATTTTTTTTTCTACTTAAGTCAAACATGTGCATAAAAAAAATAATAATAAAAAGATAAGAATAGAAACATAATAAGAAGAATAAGAGTTTCTGCAGATGGAACTAAACCGGCATTTGAGCATTACTGCTCACTTTATCTCGCAGCGCACAGACACCCTATAGTTACATCAGGTGTACACTAACCGGCCACTTTATTAGGAACACAGGATCCCTAATAAAATGGCAGGAGTGACACCTGTGGTTTTCTGCTCTATCAGCACCATAGAGAGCGCCTTTAACACACACACACTGGTTTCCATGACGTCGGAGGACATTACATTGACTTACATTCATTTTCTGTGGACTTAGTCTTACCTTAACATAATTACCAGTGCCCTAACCCGAACCTCAGCCTAACTTTAAAAAATGTTTTTCACCTTAAAATGTAGTAATTTACGTTATAGGGACTCAAGGAATAAGGAAGGACACAAGGAAGAAAAATGCCCATAATGTGACTGTGCAAACAGATCACAACATAAAGAATACCAGGCACACACACAGCAGAAATAAAGAAGGATAGAAGAATGAAGGAAATAAATAATGTTAAAAGAGACTTCACTTAACTTGGCTTTTGCAGCCCTGACATTATGATTCATCTGAACAGCAACTACTGAATAGTTAAACATAACATCTGTTACCACCACTTCTGACATACTGACATACCTGACATACTGTGTATACTTTTTGTATCAATGTTTTAAATGTTATTATAGCGTCCTACATTGTTTGATCCCTGCCCATTTATCCATTCATTATTAGACAGATCTCTACCGTTTCTTATCCCTTGTCAAAGGCTGAAATGAACAAGGATTTTTAGATAGTGTATAAATCAAGTTATGATTTGACTAAAAAAATATGTGGTACTTGCTATTTTTATGTGCTGTTTTCTAGAGTTGCACATATATCCACATATCCGTTGTATATAACGGATATGTCATTTGTGCAGTGACAATATTCAGACAGTGATGCACATTGATTGGTGTGGGCGTATCTAAATAATCCAATAGAGAGTGAGGTAGTATCCCACCTGTTGAGATAATTCCACCTGTGTCAAGAGTTATACTAAACATTATAATCCAATGCTCTCAGTGAAGAGATACTAAGGGTAAATCATGGTTTTTGCCACTTCATTTTAATGGAATTTGCTAGATCACAGTGGATACATCCCGGTACTGTATGTCTTTGACTTGTTGAACAAATGCAGTGTGTGGCGCCAGTGAGGTCAGCCAAGATTAAGCCAAAAAAGTCTAACGCTCCTATATTAAGCAAAATATGGATTTTACTTTTAATGAGCGATGTCCATTATTGTAAAAGATGGTTACAATTCAAAACTTTTTTTTTATGCCCCTGCTGAGTATGTTGTACTACTGTAGACAGAAATATCAGACTTTAATGAATGGATTTTCAAGCCTGGCTCTAAGACAGCTTTGAATCCTCGGACCACAAGTAGAAGCAACTCCTGCACCAGTCTTTATCATGACACCATTAGCAGTCGCAGCTGCTTGTTCACTTTTAGTGCTTACACAGCTTCTTTGGACTAATGTTCTGCGTATTCTCTGGTCTTTTCATCAGATATCTTTGAACTTAGATTTTTATGTGCTTTCACCTGCAGCTATCTTAATGTTTGCCTATGAATAGGAGAAAAGATATGGTTCAGGAGGGTATTTTTAGGGGTGTGTCACTTACTCTTAACTTACTGTCCTAAAATCATACTTGGTGAGGTTTTAAATATGGTATGTGTTTGTATAGTAAAGGGCATCATATCCAAAGTTGCCTATTTGAAGGTATAAAGACAGATCAGCAAATGTATTTCTGTCATGGAAAAGCAAAGTTAGTTAATTATTGCTGAAAAGGGGTGGACATGTTTTTTGTGCTTTCACATCTTTAAATGAAACGTGAACTGACCTTCATGTAACGAAGACTTTACTACATACAGTATTCACTTTGCTCTTTCCCTCCTCCTCCTCCTTCCTTATTTCTTCATACAACCCTAACCCTAACCCTTGTCATATTATCACATTGCTGCTTTTGATGTTCACTGGCAACATCTTAATTTTTAGTTCACTTCATTAGTTGCTACAGATTCTGTACCTGTACAGTAACTTGAATTGGGTACCATTACCAAATACCTTTTTTGTTACTTATAGCTCTTTTCCATGATACATGATACAGTCCTCTCTACTTGTTTCTTTTCCATTAGGGAGAGTACCAGGTACTCTTTTTAGTACCTGCTCTGGCAAGGTCCCAAGTGAGCTGGGCGATACTAAAATGTGACGTTGACAGACTGCCGGCCCCTCATTGGTCAGTGAGTGTCGTCACTGGAAGAATCATGCGCACAACATCTGACAAAAGAATGAAACCGAGCAAGGCTGAGGTGTCTGACATTCCATGACTAAATGTAACCAGATGATAACGAGCTGTTGTTTTGAGTTCAGGGACATGAGTGATATCTGGTCGACCCTGAATGTTAAAGATTAGCTATGCGGTTAGGCTCACAAGTGACCTGGGAGTTTACACAGGTGGACCCAGGAACCTAAAGAGGCAAGGGCTGAACGTATATAACGGATATGAGTAGAAGCTGGAGTTAGAGGTATCACATTGGCTGCCGATCCTCTCACAGACAGCACCGGGATGTCTGTTTAGATGCTGTGTTTCCTTGTAATAAACATTGTTATATGCAAGAAATACAGTGTCGGCGGAGTCTTCTTCATCATCTGCACATCACCATACAAGAGAAACAACAAGGCCAAACTGTAGATCAGTTAAAAAAAGACTTAAAAATCTAGAAAACATGCATTAATTTCCAGCACCTAGCAAGGACATTTCTAAAATCTCAATATTTAACAGAGGAGTCTGGTCTATTTAGTGATGGCACTGCTGAAAGCCAGCGATCACTAGAAAGAACTGCTTTGCTTAATACTAGTTTGTATCGCATATAAAATGTCTCATCAGTTTTCGCACAGCTGTGCTATGACAACCTTGGCCACGTCAGGGACGTTTTCCATTACCCGTTTAGTAATGGAAAACAATGTGCCTGACAACCAAACTGTGTAGAGTGAAGTCTTGAGCCGAATACTGCTAGAACTGTACAATGGAAAAGTGCCATTACTGTCTGTACTGTGCAATAACGAGAGAAGGTAAAATTGTGAAAAATAAGTCAAAACTTCTCAATTTCAACATTCACAACATTGATGTATAACAAATTTCAAACACAATACACAAAATATGAAGTGTCTCCTGTCCTTATAAACTCCAGCCTGCCATACAGTATTTGTCACCAGTCCATAATAGAGCAGTCAGTGACTCTTTGGTCAGGTAACAAGGTCAGGTAGGACGCAGGTCGTGTGCTGGGCTGCGATCATTGTGACTCAAGAATGAATTAACAGTAGGACACTAAAACACTAAAACCGGTCAATGGAAGCAATAAACAAGCAGTTTATAACATAAATACAGTTTACTAACATAAATTGGTCAGCACCACGAAAAGTACAGAGTTCGATACCCCTACTTCGATGAGAGAGACTGGTGGGTTTGTGTTTAATGTGTGGGTGTGTTGGGTTGAGGAAGGAAAGGTGTTGGTTCCACAGACTAAGTAGATTTTAGTTTTGGTTATTTACTGCAAAGTAGGTTATGTTTTTGCTGGCATGAACATTAGACACTACCTTTCACATATTTAAATGAAACATGACCTTTACGTAATTAAGACTTAACTACAAAGAATTCTGGGTTTTCTGAGTGCATTCTCTAGTCAATACTTAAGTGAATTAGCTTTCTGCTGAAATGTGCTGTAAATAAATTTTCCTTGCTTTGTATTAATTTAGTCAGCACTCTTGAGACACTTGCTACAGTCCAATACACCACTCACAGGTTTCTGTATTGGTTCGCCAATTAATTTGTTTTGATTAGTTGGCAAAATGGTGTCTTTGACATCTCATTTAACTTGGTCCAATGAACATGATTTGACATTTGACAGTTCTTATCATGGTTATACACAAACCATCAAAAAGAAAAAACGGACCAAAAAACGGAGACTAAGTATAAAAGGAATAACAGAGTTTATTTACAAAAACTAACAAAAGGTGAACCAGTCTAAAACTAAAGAGAAAACGCTGAGACTGGCCGGCTGGTGAGGCAGAGCTCAGGAACCACGGAAAACTAAAACTAAAAAAACTTAAGTACAGAGTTCAAGGAGTTACTCAGAGGCAGAGAGACGTGACGAGGTCACCGTTCGAACTGAGAAGACGCGCTGACGAGGAGGGACAGGAAATCCGGCTTTAAATAGGGCTGGGCTAATATAGGCGATGGAAAACAGCCGTTCTGATTGGAGTCCCGCCTCTCTTGTCAAACAGCCTCCTAAAACACAAGGCAGAAACAACTCTCCCAGGAAGCAAGGCAAATACAAAATAAAACAGGAAGTATAAAAAACCCTGAACGCAGGAGCAACCCAGACCAGACATGACAGTTCTAGGTCTAATGGGTGTTAGAGCTGTTAAGACAGCAGTGCTGTTAACAAGAGTTGTTGGTATAATTTGGAGCACAGAGGTGAGCAAAGGTTTAGGGATGAAACAGGTAATCGTTTAATCTGTTTGAGGATTTTTTCCATTATTAATACAAGTTGTGAAATTTTTCAGCTTCTTAAATGTGAACATTTTCTGGTTTCTTTGCTCCAGATAACAAAGAAATCATTAAAACTTAAACACTTAGGTTTGTGGATGAAACAAGATGTGCTGAAAAAAGTGTTGGTCGCCGCCTGCTGGTGATTATTAGTATAGTTGATTTTCATGCGCTCAGTTGATGAGATGGCAGCCAAGTGTGTGCAGCATCCTCTTTATGTTACAGCCTTGGGAAAGATTCGTCCTTTTACAGAAACCTGTGTGAGGACAGAATACAAGAGTTCAAGAACATTATCATTTCCAGGTCTGACAAACTCTGATCAACATTACCAGAACCATTACTCGATTAATCAAGAAAATAATCCACAGATTAATGAATCATGAAACTACTTGTTAGTTACAGTCTTACTAACAATAAATAAAGACACTGAAGACTGGTCTGGCTGAAGATTCAATCTGAATTTGGAGACATGTTTCTATCTGGAGCAGAGGTGGACACAAATCTGTGTTTGAAAGCACACAGTGATAATTTGGCTGCAGTTCAGGACTGAGGTGGCAGACGAGGCTGAACTGATATTCGACGAACTGGATCAGGAAGGTGAACCTGGAGCAAATAGAGACGGAAATTACTACATGGCAGGGAAACATCAAGTAATTGCCAAAACACTGCCAGGGTGTATGACCGACTGCTTCTCTCCCTCTCACCATTAGCAGGCCTTGAACACATTCATTTTGACAATAGCTTGAACGGAGTGGACTTTTGTTTATATTATAAAGTTACACATCACAGCTTTTAGATCATTTTATGAGAAGCAATGTGATTTTAAGACAAATGGTCAGAGGTGAAAATGTTTTTTTTTTTTTTAATGGAAGCAGTCATTTAAAACTTTGGCAGATGAATGGGATCATTTCTCATAGTTGCATGTAACCAGAGCCCATGGATGGATGGATGGATGGATGGATGGATGGATGGATGGATGGATGGATGGATGGATGGATGGATCGTGATGCCTTTTGAAAGCCAGTGAAAGCCTTGGCTCACAGTCAATCACTTACAGCAGCACAGAACACACTATGTTCTTTTTTCACTTTTTTATAAGAATAATGTAAAAACGGTGTAAATGCCACTCTGTCATTCACCTCTCTTTTAAACTGTTGGTTGAATAGTTTGACAGATGGTGTTGTTGTGGACACAGATGGCCTTCCAAATTATTCCTTCCAGCTCATTTCCATGTCAAATTGAACAAATTGAAGTCAACCTCATCAATCACATAACTAAAAGTTTTGTGAAGTATCCAAATCAGACAATGAACTTTTCAGTTTTTGAATTGGTAAGGAATTAACTGATTGCAAATATCCTTATCTTCATCACTGACAAAATAACTGATGATAAAGTTATGCACTTGCAGTGCTGCAGGTTGTATGTACAAATTTAACATCCTTGCATGTAGGTTTAATCAGTGTTCTAATATTGCAAAGTTTTCCTCTTTTAATTGCACATTATATTCTACACCTGCAGAATAGTGGACAGTTTACAAAAATGGTGCAATGGTGGTGAAATGTTTGCGTCAGCGCAAGTCAATATTCTTCAAGCTGTTTTGAGGAATCTTGTTTGTCGATGCATTTGTCAACTTAATGCATCAGCTAATGACATCCTCAATATCAGGTTCAGCATTGTTTGTTAGTCAGTCCCTGCTGTGGAGACAGATCCTAACTTTTATCAGTATGCCCATTCAGATCCAGTCAAAACAGTATGAACCACTTGAAGGCGAACAACACTGTAATACCCATTACACAGCAAAAGTATTGTTGTGCATACAGTAGATCACAGTGTTGGAACTGGTATGTTCCAAGTAAATGTGAAATGTAGGAATAAAATTATGATTAGTTTGTCAAACCTAAATAATACAGGTCATCATCATTAGGATAAACTGTAAAATGCAGTATTTTTAGTGCCATGTTGCATAGAGTTTATGGATCAATACAAGCATTAAAATGAAAGGCAAAGCAATTTTGCTTCTCACTGATTTCTCTCATTGTTTATGTTGCCATGACTTTACTTACTTTACTTTAAATACTGGGCCTCAGAAGGTGCCATATCGCAAGATTTGTCATGAGTCTGCTTCGCCTCCCTCGTCCTCCCTTCCCTGCTGTGACACTTCTATCTTCACACCTGCGCTGGAGCGCACCTGCCGGTGATCTGCTAATCAGCGGTGGCCTTCTTACGCTCCGGATTTCCGGGGGTTCATTCGCCAGTTCGTTGTCTGCTCTTCAAGTGGTAATGCGTATCGTCCTGGCCGTAGTTTATGTCTCCCCGTCTGTCTATTCTTAGACTAACCGTGTTCTCCCTCTTCCCAGAGCCCGAGTGTTTCCGACTTACCCTTCACTCCCCTGCACATATCGCTGTGTAAATAATAAACTGTAAAAACTCTTTGCTGGTCTCACCTTGCCTGCATCCGGGTCCAGCCTTTCCTGACTATAGTGTGACGGTACGAACTGGCCAGAAAAATGGACCGCGCAGGCTCGGATCCGCTGCGCCAGGCTCTAGCTTCCCTGGGCAAACTTTTAGGACAGCATGACGACAACCTAAAGCACGCAATGGAATCCACGCTCTACATCAGACTGTCAGTGGTCAGATACATTAGGTCTCATCAGCCCTCTCTGCCTCTCCACCTCCTCCGACCATCGCTACCCCAAGCCAGCTACCACCCGCTGCCACCGCCCCGAGTCCAGCCCCGAGGGAGCCGCCCCTTCCTACGCCCGACAGGTATGCTGGTGACATGGGAGCTTGTGGTCGGTTTTTACTTCAATGTTCTCTAATTTTCAGTTCTCAGCCTCTCACTTGGGAGAGGGATTCACACATCTGTCACTCGTTCAATCTATTCACTACGGAGTTAAGGAGGGTGTTCGATCATCCCGTGAAAGGAAAGGTTGCCTCCGCCCAACTAATGACTATCCGTCAGGGCGCACGATCAGTAGCCGAGTACGCAGTAGCTTCTCGCATTCTTGCCGCTGAGAGCGGATGGGACGATTTAGCGTTACAGGGAGCGTTTACCCACAGGCTATCAGATCGGGTCAAGGACGAATTAGCTGCGCGAGATGAGGCTGCCGATCTAGACTCCTTAATTTCTCTCTCTCTATATTAAATTAGATAATCGCCTCCGTCAACCGGACCGTCCACAAGCCTCCACCTCTCGCTTACCTCACCCCGTCTCGTCTTCCGCCACCTCGTCACTCTCGTCACCCTCACTCGCATCCGGCTCAGAGGAGCCGATGCAATTTGGTTGGTCACGTCTCACTGCCGCGGAACGTCAGTGCCGGTTGCAATCTGGTCTGTGCCTACTGCGGGAAATCCGGCCATCGCCGCGTATCCTGCCCCATACTGTTAAACTGTTAAAATATATTAATGACTCACTCGCTTCTGGGCTTATTCGCCCCTCCTCGTCCCCTGTAGGTGCGTGTTTTTTCTTCGTAAAGAAGAAAGATCAGTCTCTCCGTCCATGTATAGACTACCGTGGCCTTAATAACATTACTGTCAAAAATATAAATAAAATATATAAAAAAAATATCCGCTTCCCTTGATTGACCCCGCTTTTATACCATTAAATCACACCACCATTTTCACCAAACTTGACCTTCGGAACAAGTACCATCTCATCCGCATCAGAGAGGGGGACGAATAGAAAACTGAGTTTAAGACTCCCATAGGGCACTTCGAATATCTAGTGATGTCCTTTGGTCTCACGAACGCCCCCGCAGTTTTTCAGGCTCTGGTTAATGATATTCTTCATGCTCAACAAATTTATTTTCATATATCTTGATGATATTTTGATCTTCTCTCAGAGCCCCGAACAGCGCCGTCTCCATGTTCGTGCAGTCCTCCAGCGCCTCCTGGAAAACTGTCTGTTTAAGGCAGAAAAATGTGAGTTTCACGTCCCCTCTACTAGTTTTCTGGCTTTTATTATAGAAAAGGGGCAGGTTCGGGCTGACCCGGGTAAAATTCAGGCGGTTGTCGATTGGCCAATTCCTACCACGAGGAAGCAGCTACAACGCTTCCTCGGTTTTGCTAACTTTTACCGCCACTTTATTAAGGATTATAGTAAGGTGGCGGCTCCCCTCACCCAGCTCACCTCATCCAAAATCCCATTCACCTGGTCCTCGCCCGCCCTTGAGGCTTTCTCGCTTCTGAAACACCTTGGCTCTTGAACAACGGCTCAACCCCCGCCAAGACAGGTGGGCTCTGTTCCTGGGTCGCTTCACATTCACAATCACTTATCGACCTGGTTCACGTAACGTCAATCCCAATGCCCTCTCACGCCAGGACGACCAGCAGAGATCGGTTTCCTTCAAAACTCACCTGTCACCCTGGAGCTCAACGCACTCTGGACTTTATCCGGCGACACTTCTGGTGGCCCCCCATGGCGGCCGATGTCCGCGCCTTTGTTAATGCTTGCTCTGTCTGTGCCCGAGTCAAGGAGTCTCACCAGCCTCCTGCTGGCCTCCTGAACCCATTGTCAACGCCCTCCAGACCCTGGTCGCCCATCGCAGTGGATTTTGTCACTGGCCTTCCTCCATCAGAAGGTAATCAAGTTATTCTGACCGTAGTTGACCGATTCTCTAAGGCTGTTCATTTTGTTGCCCTACCTAAACTGCCCTCTGCCCTATAGACTGCGAACCTGCTTGTCAATCACGTGTTCAGACTCCATGGTATCCCATGGGACATTGTTTCTGATCGAGGTCCACAGTTCGTGTCCCAGGTCTGGAGGACATTTTGCCGGGCGGTGGGCGCCAACCCCAGTCTCTCTTCGGGATACCACCCTCAATCTAACGGCCAGATGGAGCGGGCCAATCAGGACCTGGAGGCAGCTCTCAGATGCGTCACTTTCTGCAACTACTCATCCTGGTTGTCCCAGCTGACCTGGGTGGAGTATGCCCACAACTTTCTCACCTCGTCCGCCCACAGGTATGACCCCCTTTATGGCCAGCTGTGGCTTCCAACCCCCCCTTGTTTCCCTCACAGGAGGGGAGGAGCTGGCAGTTCCTTCAGTACAGCATCATCTCTGACGCTGTCGCCGGGTATGGAGGGATGCTCAGGCAGCTCTTCTGCATACCGCCGCTAGGAACCAGCACATAGCCGACCGTCACCACTCACCAGCTCCCACCTACACTCCAGGACAGAAGGTCTGGCTCTTGTCACAGGGTCTTCCCCTTCAGGTGGAATCACGGAAGCTGGGCCCCCCGCTATATTGGTCCTTTTGAGATCGACCGCATCATAAACCCCACAGCAGTAAGGCTCAAACTCCCTTCATCACTCAAGAATTACCCGACTTTTCATGTTTTCCTACTCAAGCCTGTGTCGTCCAGTCCATTGTGCCCTCCAGCCGAACCCACACTGCCCACCCGACTCGTCGACGGACACCCTGCATACACTGTCAGCCGAATCCTAGAGCGGTCACCCCACCTGTCCTTTGCCTGCACTGTATCCTCCTCCCCTGGACGAGTCCGACTTACCCTTCACTCCCCTGCACATTCCTATCGCTGTGTAAATAATAAACTGTAAAAACTCTTTGCTGGTCTCACCTTGCCTGCATCCGGGTCCAGCCTTTCCCGACTATAGTGTGACAAGGTTTCCCATATGTTGTTCAAGAGCCAAGATCAAGCAATGGGTCAAAGCTGTGATTGCGTTTGTTGTGCTCCACAGATGGGATTTGATGGTCCTCTGTCTGCACAGGAGCAGATGTACATCCTTTACCAAATCAAAGTGCAGTGCCACCAAAACCTCTCTAACATCGACATGAGGACGACAGGTACAAAACATGCAGAGAGTCAGACATTTTCTAAAATGCAGCATATTTCTACACATTTAGAGTATTTTGAATTTTCACCATGTGCATGTGGAAGCAATGCAGTTTAGTGCACATTTAACATGTGATGACAATTCATTGGACAGACTTGTACAAAAGCAGACCTTTCAATAGCTAACTGGCAACCTTCCATTCTGAATAAGTGTCATTGGCAGATTTTATTGTCTCTAGCTAGAAAACGTAATTCATCTAATTTCTTGTTCTTCCTCATTCCAACCAAGAGAATCAAAAATAAATAAACTTTTCATGGCAGCCATTTTGACAGTTCACTGTGGAGAGGGCACAGGTGTAAATAATCAAGTTAATGTTGGCTGAGTTTTGTTTAGCTTTGTTAGTTTCTGATTAAATACTGACTTTTTTTTTTTTTTTTAAGCAAGAAAAGCATGATAATGTGTTCACATCTGTGATTTTGAATGTTATAGTATCTTTATTCTAACAATGGCTTCGTTCAGTCCCTGTAAGTCAGGACACTGTGACAGTGAGTCGGTATGTACCTTCAACCTGAGGCTGCCTAATGGAACATGTATCATTTTGCCTCTGTACACCACCATAGGGAATTTGAAGTATCATAAGAAAAAACAAACAGATTTCACACAGGTTAACGATAATACTGTAGATAAAGAAATGCCACACCACACAATAATTATAATAATAATAACCAAGTAAACCTAAGGCTTTTCAGATAAGATGGTCAGATATGGCAGGGCTCTATCTCTCTCTCTATCTTTCTTTGTGAGTTTGTGTTGACTTCCTTTCCTTCTCACTGCAGATGACGATGTGTGCCCTCCAGACTGGGACGGTCTTATCTGTTGGCCCCAAGGCTCCCATGGACTGGTTACCAAGGTTCCCTGTCCATCTTACATCTATGACTTCAATCATAAAGGTTAACAGTTTTGCTTTGTTTTTATAGATTTACCATCAGCAAACACTGACTGACAACAAGAATGCTGCACAAAACTGTAAATATAAAGATGAATGATGGCTGCAAGATGATTTAATACCTCATAAATCAAAAACTGTAATGTTTCTAGAAAAAAAATATCAAGACGAAGGTGGACCGAAAAAAGCAAAAGACTAGAGTAGAAAGTGCATGCAAATTTATTTACATTAAAAATAAATAAATAAATAAACAAGCCCAAGGGATCAGAACAAATAAAAAGTACTGAGGCTGGCCAGCTGGTGAGGCGGAGCTCAGCTATAACAGGTCTGTAAGAAAAAGGAAATGTAAAAAGATCAGTAATTGAAAAAAGATACACAAGGGAAAAAAAAGCAGGAACGAGTAAAAACACTTTGGTGTGAAGTTACCAGGCATACGAACCATGACGTGCTGACGCCAATAAGCAGGAAGTCTGGATTTAAGTAGGCAGAGCAGATGAGGCCATTGGAGACTGCTGCGAGGATTACACTCTCCACCCAGCTTACCAGCCAGCCTCCTGAAATAAAGGCGAGAAAACAAACTATGAAACAAATCAGAAGTTGAGAGAGAGAGACTGCCTTTGGGACAACCCCAGAATTGCATTATAAATGTAAAGGCATAAAAGGGGGGAAAAAAGTGATGCACGAGTGCTTTTCCTATTTGGTCTGAATTTTAATGAAATACGTGAAAGTTTCCTTTGATATTACTAATAATGAATGAGACGCACCAAGTTCACGAGCAACATCTGACTGCCCGACCACCGACCCGAAGGCGCACTATGGCCAGGTGGCGCTGCTCGTCCATTAAGTGACGTCGTGTGTTCATGGCTGTTTGAATGATGAACTTGGAATGACTTACTGACAATACCAGCTTTTTATACCCACAGAATGTTGAAATTGATGCCATATTGAAAAGGGTATGACATCCACTGAGTCTCTCACAATATGCCTAACTTATTGTGAGTAGTGTAATTCATAATTTAAAAGCAGAGTTCAAATAACTAACACTACAATAAAGGAATTAAAAAAAAACAATACAAAAATAAAGAAATAATGTGTTCCATCATATTGGCAAGCACTGACTATTACACATATTAATAGTCCATTGCACATCACCCCCTACATGAAGTTATCTCAAATTGAGCATGTTGAAAGCAGTTTTTAGGCTGTTATTTGGGTTTGTGCATGTGTGAATCACAATGTGAAGGTTAGGGTCACTTATCAAGTGGTGGCAGATCAGAGCCTACGTGATTTGCTGAAACGCTGCAGGTTATTATTTTAGCAGCTTTGATGCAGCTGTTTACATAGTCGTCACTTAATTTCTTATGCCTGTGCTCTTGCCATTGTATAAATGGCCACTGTGGGGAAAAAAGGCTATGATTATGATGATAAGCTTTTAACTGTTATGCTACAGAGTAAACAGATGACTAAAGAGGAGTCAAATAATGTGTGTATTATGCCCATACAGTCCTATAAAGAAGTATACAGTTGTCCAGAAATTACTTGGGGCTCACCAAAGTGTTAATCTAAAATCATTTCAGTGAATTTTGTGCACTAATTTTATCTATGTATGTGTTTACAGGTTATGCTTACAGGAAATGTGATGTCAATGGTTCCTGGGTGTTTATGGACCGCTGGAACAAAACATGGTCCAATTACTCAGAGTGTCTGCGCTTCCTTCAGCCCAGTGACGAAGATGAGAGAGTAAGAAAGACTATAATAAGAGCCCACACCTAATATGGGCTTCTGGGTTGTCATTGTAGTGAATTGGTTATTTTCTTGCAGTGAGTTTTTGACCACAGATAAGGTGGAATTTTTGGTCAAATACCCGTGGTTCTTTTGTGGTTGCTCGACAACACCAAAATGCAGATTCTATGAGTTCTAACTGAGGACAGCTATAAGACCAATCGAAGAATTGCAAAATTGTCAGTCAGCTTACAGCATGTGCTACAGTGAGAGTCGATACTGAAATGATCCTTTTTCAAACTTCATCTTTTCTGAAAATGTATATTTAGTGCCAGGTACAATAATTCAGTTTTAATTTTCCTGCTGAAGACAGAATTCAGGATTTACAACTATTTATATAATCTTACAAACTCTATATACAATCTATACAAGATTAGTGACTACTCACCACCCCTCTGTGTGAAATGAAAAGACTCTACAGGGATGGGATAAAGCTCTGGCCACCTTTTGTTGAATTTATCAGATGAATCTTTGCTTTCTTTGGTTGCTTTCAGTCTGGCTTGTGCTTGGAAAAAGATGGCATTATCATAGATTTCAGACTAACCCAGGCTTTGTTACATCTCCTAATATCTCTTCAAGTTCTTAAGCTTTTGAAAGGCCTTCATCTTTCAGAGAGTATTACTTTAAAGCCGCCCACATACTCTACAGTACATGCTATTGCTTAATAAATCTACATTTTTTTTTTTTGGTTGAATTACCATCAGACAAAAGTCACACCTCAGAATCAGGTAGTGATCCACTTTTGTGCAGGCAGCATGAGCATCTTTGAGTGTAAGTTTTTAACCCTAGATGTTTCCCTCTGTGTTCACAGCAAGAGTTCTTTGAGCGGCTGTATGTCATGTACACCATTGGCTATGCGGTGTCCTTCAGCTCTCTGCTAGTGGCAATCCTCATTATTGGGTACTTCAGGTAAGAGAGGAGGCTTCTTTGAGGATTTAGACGCATGCATAAATGGAATGATACCAGGAGGTGGTCATCTCTCCTCACTGCAGTTTCATGTCCTATTACACTTAGTTTTTGTAAAGCCCTGTCCACTTAAAACACTATTTACAGATGAGCACAAAAAGCTAAAGTAGGGGTTTGGGGGGGCAGAAAATAACCGTCACTTGCTAAACTGAGAAATAGTTCACAATGGCACAATTCAGTCAGGGACACTTTTGTCAAAATTGATGGGTAATGTTTAGAAACAATTTGCCACATGATTTAAGTACCATCACTTTCAGAAACGGAGTGAGTCACAGGATTTGATTAGGAGAGAGTGAAGTAGAAAGTTGAGTCAGTAGTGTCAAACTTTTATCAAGGGGATCATATCAGACATATTTTCTGCATCATTTCAGAAAGAGCTGTCAAGATGTTTTATGAGTCACATTTGCTGTTTATAGAACAGCTTAAAAATCTTGTATCTGGCATCTTCCTCAATCTCCCACAACTCGTATTGCTCTCTGCCTGTTATGTCTCTTTAGTCTTTGTAAACATAACAGTGATGTGTGCAAAGTCAACAGTCAACAATTACTCTGGTGAACTATGGGATATCCAAGGCATCTACTGCAACATAATCTGATAAGAAACACTGCTTTTCCATAGCAGGAGCCTGAGTACTAAATTATGCAGATAAATAATTGCAAGTCCCAGAAAAATATACTACACACAGTGGAAAAGGTTCAAGCAGCACTTGACACCAATCCATCTGCTCAATTCTAATACTAAATGGAGTCATAATGAGAACCGCTTGTTGTACATTTGGATTCAGACAAACATGTGAAACCAAGCCTCACTGGGTTCATCTGACTTAATAGGAGGATTAGCCACCGTATTTATGAGCAGTAAATACAGCAACAACAACAACTCAAGTACTGCTAAGTATGTGTGTGTGGTCCAGGTGAGCACCGACAGTATTTAAACTTAGGTGCAACTGCTAACATGGACAAACTTTCCTCATGTGCTCAGTGAGAATAACATTTCAGATACCACAGTTGGGGTGGGGTAGAGATCCAGATCAGTTGGAAACAGCACGTTATTCTTTGGAAACATTTTAATATTGATGGTAATGGGCTGCTTCATTTGTCTTTTTTTTGCCTTTGTAAATAGATAAATCAATAATAAACTCTGAAATGCTCAGATCCTCCTCCATAATAAAATGCCAGCACTCCGTGCAACCTAAAAAAAGCTGCAATAGAACGTGACTTTAGGAAAAAGAGAGAGGATCAGTCACTCATTTAGGCAGTGAGCCAAAGCTGTGTGGTAATGCTTTTAACAAAAACTATAAGTGATGCTGTTAGCCTTTCCTCAACTCCCAGCCAGGACTGATTAACAGGATTGCATTTTATTTACATCAGATCTTATTCTGCAACCTAGGACTAGAGATACTGTTTTGTTTTCAGCCAATGTCCTTCCTTCTTTGCAGCACTTGACAATATCATTTAGCAACGGTTACATCATCTGCAGCCAGAATCCACACAGCAGTAATTGTTCTGCTGCCATAAATGGACTTTAGCTCATCTTTTATTTCTTTTATTTCTATTCTATTCCACACTAATGTCCCTGTTGTATGCATTTAATTTTACTTTTTTATTCATTTGCAAAAATCACTTTCTTTTTATGTCTCTGCAGACGTCTGCACTGCACCAGAAACTACATCCACATGCACCTGTTTATTTCCTTCATGTTACGAGCAGTCAGTATCTTTGTGAAGGACAAAGTTGTCCACTCAAGTGCTGGACTGCAAGACTTGGACTCTGCACTACTGGACAACTTAAAAACAGTCAGCATAGCACCGCTGGACAAATCTCAGTATGTAAGTAGTTGGCTTTCTTTTTTTCAGTCTTTTTTGTTTTTTTCTCTTTAGATATTTTGAGATCCCATAAGTCACATCCTCAGTTAAAGCTGCAGTAGACTTTCATCTGCAGGTTGTTAAAATACTTTTGGGATATTGTCTCTCTGTCCTAAGCTCTTCTCATCAGGGACAGATGCATAGTCTATGTACAACAAGTGACTCAAGAAAATCTCCCCATCTCTCTGCCTTCTGCTGATAAATATTTTCTTTTCATTTATTTTTAAGTTATTTAAAGGTTTAAAGGGCACAGCACAAAAAAAGCACCATTCATATGAATTTTTAACAAAACAACAGAGACTGGGATTTTGTCTGTTATGATTTTTTTTTTAAATGTGGTAGATGGTGTGAATCTACTGTATATTATAAATTATTATAAGTAATGAAGACCTGACCTGGCCCTTGATACAGTTTTTTATAAAGCAGCACACAACATTTAACATTTCACAGAATCTTTTCAAGGAAAGATATTAGAAAACTATTGCCTCAGTAATTCATGGTTTTTTGGTCTTTGATAAAATTGTTATGAAACTACTCTCCAGGCCAAGCATGAATCTTTTTCTCAAGTAAGTGTGGGTTTGGAGAGTCACACGATTGAAAAACATCCTTAAACAAAAGGCTCATCATTAAGAGTTGTTTCCATGGTAAAGACATCAATATATAAATCTACTAGACAAGACACAATTTACCAGAGAGAGAGTTAAAAGGCCCAACAAAGCGGTCAACAAGTCAGACTGAAAGCAACCAGAAAATTTATCTGATAACTTGGTGTGGGTGAAGTGTGGTCTAGGACTCCAGGTAGACGGGTGAGTTAAAGTATTAGAGTCCATGTGGAAGACAGTTGGCTGGATGTGACAAGAGGAGCAAGGTGTTTAAGGCATTTGATGCAGGATAGAGGAAGAGGCAGCACTTGAGGTGAAGCAAAGCAAGCAAGCAAGAGACTGAAAAAGCAGTTGAGGCAAAAACAAGCAAGGCGAGAGGGAAAAACAAAATTTGGAAGCATTAATGTGCTTCCTTTTCTGTTATTTTCATTGCAGTCTTGTCAAGTCAAATCACATTGTTACTAGGTTAACATAACATGCCTGTAATCACTGCCACATAAAAGAGCCACACTTGCAGTCTTAGCCTTCTTAAAAAGTACAGCCTCTGCACCAGACTCCAGCAGAACAACATCCACTTGCCTAGTGAGTGTGTTGTCAACATAGAAAGCAAGCACGTTTAATTGAAGTGTGTATTACTACAGGGCTGTTTTCATCTTCAGCCCTGGATTGAAACACCAGCTCCACAGCTTTTAATATGTGGTTAGCACCACACTAGTGTAAAAAGGTATTGATTTTGTACACTAAGTGAGTGCACTGAAGAATACAGCATCAGAACTGGCACAAACCTTTGAACAGGCCAGTATGACACTGCATGGACAGACAAGTACAGAACTCTACTATGTTTAATTTTTTAATTATTATTATTAATATTAATAATTATTATTAAATCATTGATTGATTAACATTGTTGCAAACACTTTTATCATAATTTCAGTCTTGGTTTAATTGAGGGCATCATTTTAGTCATAATTGTTACGTGATTGTTGTTGAATGCATTGTTCCTAAGTGCTCTTCGGTTACTGTAAAAAATAAATAAATAATAATACTAATAGAGCAACTGATTTGCCTATTGGTCTTTTGATAATATGCAGTAAGTTCTGCTCCACAAGACCAATGATATTTGTGTGTCAACCGTCACTGAGTAATGTATGAAGCTTCAGTTTGTGCATCTCATATGCAGATAGAATAAAAATAAAAGGGAAAGATTTGTCTTCCATTGTCTTTTATACTTCAAAATGCATTAGCAGAGCAGAAGACTTAGAGTTTATTAAAATTTGTGACATTCCATTTTCCTCAACTCACCATGAACTGCCCATATCCAGTATAAAAGACGTCACAAGATGTCATTTGCATAATTTTTGATGTACTGTAGATGATTTTTCTTTGTATGACATTTCAGAGAAACTAATTTCATTATTTAAAAGTTTTCAGAGTTTTTAATTACCATGGCCAAGCTACTCTTGTGTACCACGTGTGGGTGGTTGACCCTCATTAACTGTGTATTCACAGTTTTACTCCAGTTGGCATTTTCTTTGCTTTGCAAAAGTGTACAGCAAGAGGCTGCAGAATGAAACCAAAGCATTTACTCTCCCAGGGGAAACCTGAGATGGAAGAACAGATGGTGTTAAATTCTTTGAACATTCCAATACACTCTGTCAACCCGGCCAACACTTAGCACAATAGCCTGCATGAATCAGATGTGATGAAAGTGTCCATGTTTCGTCATCAGATTGGATGCAAAGTGACAGTGCTGCTCTTCATCTATTTTCTGGCCACCAACTACTACTGGATCCTGGTAGAAGGGCTCTACCTTCACAGTCTCATCTTCATGGCCTTCAGATCAGACTCCATATACCTCTGGGGCTTCACACTCATTGGATGGGGTGAGATATGAAAATACACATTTCTTATATCATACATACATAGTGTATGTATAGTTCTCCCATGAAATGGCGTATTTTGATTAATGCAAAGTATAGCTGAAGGTATACTGCACAACTCCCACCTGTAATACAGCTATAATTGCCATGTCGGTCTGAGAGTACAATATACTGTAATGCATGATATGAAACATGAACTACACAACTCCCTCCTTCTCCCTTGGTAATAAATTTATTTGCGTGTGTTTGATGCCGAGCAGAAATGGAGGTTCAATCACATTTCATCCCTTGCCCCCACCCACACCTCCATTTTGTTTATTCATGTGTAGACTTAGTGTGTCCCTACACTGGTTAAGGTAGAGTGGTGGGGATAAGTGTAAGGGCTAACCAGACCTTCAAATGTAGATTTCTCAGGGGTACAGAAGGTTTGTCTCTTCCCCCCCAAATTAACCAATTTTAAGTAAACTAATGTTACCCTGGTCAGCACGTTGTGTAGTTTCACTATCCACAGCAAAACTTGTTTGCAGTCTCTTGCACATATGGTCCACTTGTATTGCCAGGCACTGAACGCATGTCTCTGTTTTGTTTCATACATGTGGATCGTGGGAATTATTATGCACAATAGCAACAGCAATATAACAGCAGGCATTGGCTTTTTTTCTTCTTTTTAAATCTTTAGCAAAAAGGTGTTAAATCTGTTTACATGATAACGTATCACGTGTCCCATTTTGCAATGGAAAATTATAACCAATACCCAGTGTAACTCAGTTCCAAATGGCAAGGGTGAAGGGCTGGGTGTAAAAATTAAAAATGGGATTGGGCCAAAAGCAGCTTTCAGTGACATCATCCTTTTGGTCCTGTCTAAAATAATGCAGCATAACTGTTGGAATATAAGTATTTATGTATTTACAATACAGTTTTTTAATTAGTTAGTTATGAAACATACAGTTAGTATAATTGGAATTGTTGGAATTGACTTTTCTTGCAATGTGTGAGAGAGACTAAATTGCTGAGCACCAGTAGGGTACCAGTACATTCAATTTTTTTCAGTTAGTCCACTACTGTATCATATACAAAAAAAACCATACACTATGTAACAAAATGCTTCCTTCATGATTTAGACATACAGTACACCTGTACAACAAGCTCCTACATCAACAAAACAAGCTGAGTAAAACATCCCACAACTGAAATGTTTCCAATGTTAAAAATAAATCAGGTGATGTTGATGAACAGAAATCCCTGCTGATCACATATTCAGTAAATCTTCAACATCCTCACTATTTAAAATGCCTCTAGTTATCACAACATATGCTGGAAAATGGAGGGGAACTCATCATCCATTTAGAATGTTAACCTGATTTTGAATTCTAATGAACAGAGAAATTGCTCCGGGAATATCCTTGATGCTAAAAGGTGAAACATTTTTACACCCTGTCTTCACTCAGAAAATCACCTGCAAAGGGAGTTAATGTTCATACAGGGTCTAGATTTTTAGTAAATGCTGCCCATGGAAGACAGTCATTTAACTTTGAAATGTATTTTAAAATCAAATGACTTGGAGATGCCACGTTGTGGATGTTAAATACAACCAAACTGACAAACTAACTAAATGATAACAGGAATAAAGAAGGAGGGAGGTGTGCAATATTACAGATGCCACCTGCCTTAAAACAGAAACAGTATCAACTTGGACCTTGACAAGGAATGAGCTCAGCAACCATTGTTTGCATCTAATTTCAGGTGTTCCAGCAGTTTTTGTGGCTGTGTGGGCAATTGTCAGAGCGACACTGGCAGATGTGAGGTAAGAGAGAGAGAGAGAGAAAATCACACTTTGTGTTTAAGCCCATTTGCAGATCATCATCAGAAAAGGTCAACAAGTCTAAAAGATGTAGGTCTGAAAAAAATACATGAAAAACAGATGCCACATGTTGCATTTAGTGTTTAATTGTGCTGACATTTAAATAATCAGTGAGATCATTTTCATCGTCTTTTCTGTCTCTGTATCAACTGCAGATGTTGGGAGTTAAGTGCTGGTAACATTAAGTGGATCTATCAGGTTCCCATCCTGACAGCTATTGGGGTAAGAGCAATGGAGTTAACTTTTTATCTCTACATGTGAATGGACTAAAGGCTTTCATTTCCATCAAAATGTTTCACTTCCTCCAACCCTCAAAAATGTAAATGTATAAAAGCAACATGTACTGTTGCTTATACTTATATTTGACTAACAATCATTGTTTATAGTGTATCAAGTTATTAAACAGCCAATTTTGCCAATAAACCAAATTTTTAGAGGGGGTTGAATCATTTTGATTGCAACTGTATACAAATTAAATAGTCAAACATTTCTGTATGGGTAAAATATACTCCCTGAAGTGCAGTTAAAATAAATACATCATCTGTGGCCATCTGTCATTTGGATGCGGGTTAAGGTCAGCCTGAGTATCTAGTGTTGTTTACATTTATCTTTAGATCATCTTTATTGGAGTTCACACATATGTCAGTTCCACAAGAGCATTCAAAAACAAAAAAATCAACCAAAGTCCTGTCTGACAATGAACACAGTGGTAACGGTGACAAAGTGAAGGAAAACCACATGATTTAACAGCCTTTTTCTGTGTGCGGTTGTTGCTATGCTTTAATCTTAAGAGAAAATACTATAAAAGCCACATAAAAACAACCAAATCTATATCTCGAAACAAGTCTATATGTTTCGGGTTAAAGATGACAATTACAGTTGTTTAAACAGAAATCCAGTATCTCTTGTCACATTGGCACTAGTTTGTTCCATATAATTATAAAGTAATTATACAGTATACTGTAGGTCCCAATGCTGCATTTGATGACACTCAGCAACGCTATGTACAGTATAGATCAACCCAATGTCTTTTTAAATACATTCTTTTATGACTGACTGTCAAACAGTTTTTTTGCCAGTGATTCAATAGAATTTGTGTCTCTAGGCATCATGAGCCTATTTCCATGGGTTGCTATGGTAACAAACTAGGTGTAGCTATGTTACTGACCAAGCTCATCAACTAAAGTTCAAAGTATGAGACATGGGGGTTCATCAAGGATTCCAAATAACCATGCACACCACTGTTCCTCACATTATTCTACATTCTTTATTCTACGTCTTAAACTAATCTCTCCATGGTGGTATAATGCTGCTGCTGTCATTTTGATGTATTACAAGTGAAGCAAAGGATGATTGGAAATTACATTTGATTAGCCAGTGTTAAGACTCAGATGCGTCTGTAGAAATTCACTGGGAATGACATTTCATATCAATTTGTGTAAATTCCATTTGTCTTTGCTGTGTAATTATTTACGGAAAATGAAGAGGACCATATGAACCATTGGCAAAATTTGGAATGTACAAATAACTTGCACAGAGTAACTTTAGATTTAAGTCAACAAGTTTAAAATTAAACACTTTCGTGTCTGGATTATAGCAACATACAGTACGGGTTATTATTTGTCTTGTAAACCTTATGTGTATTCTTGAGCTCATTAAAATTCTCATCTAGGTTCATTCAAGTGTTACATAGAATTGAAAGGATGATGTAGGTTCAAATGTCCAAGTCTTCTAATGACCAATGTCAAACTGTGGAGAACATAAGCCCTAATTTGCATATTTTTAATTAAATTAGTTTGACTCAGCCTTATTAAAGTTTCTGAGAATAAATCCCAGAACCTGGCCAAAGAGGCTTGTACATACTGTTATCTATATTATTTTCAAACATACTAATTAATTTATTTGACACTAACTCATTTAAAATGTACCCAATAAGAAGACTCTTAGAACATTTGATATATTGTGTTAGTATAAACTTTATAACAACTTTCAAACAATAACGTTTTTATCAGTGCATTCTTTTAGTTAATGCTGTGCACTGTGGATGAGAACAGAATGCTGTTATTATCCTTTATCTGGCAACACCTTTGTCAGTTGATGGGTGTGTTGGCTCACACTAATTTAGTGCTATTTTGACACATAATTATCAAGTGTTCCTCCTGTCAATTACAGCAGTAAGGGGTGAGTTCATTAAAATTTATGCACAAATTCCCGTGTCTTTTCCTCTCTTTCAGCTCAACTTTGTCTTGTTTGTGAACATAGTGCGAGTGCTGGCCACCAAAATCCGAGAGACCAATGCAGGAAGATACGACACCAGAAAACAGTACAGGTTTGTATTGCACTGATCTGTAACACCAGCTGCTTGTTTTATGGCCAAGTTTGTTTCAGTTAGTTATAAATCATGTACTTATTACACAGTATGACTATCAAAAACCAAAAAAATCATTTGACTTAATTCAGCGTTAGAATCTATGAACCAAATTATCCACACTGAGAGCATCTGTCGATACCCTCCCTTTGTCTATGGGCCTCAGCATCAAGCACTAATATTAATTTGCTTTAAAACTAAATAGTGCATATCTTGTTTCAGATGTGAGATTTGTTTGGCAGCATCATGGTTGGGAGAATAATCTGCATGTTTTTTTGGACCATGACAGGGTATATAAATTAGTTATCAATTTTTTTCTTTACTTAGGACACAGTCAACAAATGCTCTAATCATTAAGTTTTTTTTTTTTTTTATCATTTCCTGGAATTATTATGAAACTGAAAAATGCAGAACACATGCAGAGTTCAATTACATGAATCACACATGAACACACAAAAGCCATACATGCTCACAAGCACACACGCATAGAAAACTGTGTGTTGTAACAGTTTTACATCTGCACTTTATCAATAATGACCCTTCTCTGTGACGTTGGCATCTATGTGACCTACAATCATGATAATTGCGGTGTTCTGTTCAAAAAGAGTGCGGTCGCATTGCGAGCTAGATTGTGTTTATGAGCAGACTCTGTCAGGGGAAAAAATAGCAGTGATCAGGTGCAGTGTACCTGTGTGGAAGCTAAGCTGGAAATCTTGAAACATGGATAAATACAGATAGTGTTGGCAGCAGGTGAGCACCAATAACTGTCTGATACCTAAAGTCAACCACTCAACCTGCTACATTCTGAAAATTGTAGTTACAATTGTATTGTATGAACATGAAGGGGAGTTCAACACAAAACAAAGAAATGGTTTTCAGAATGAAATTAAAAATTCAAGTTTTTAAGAACAATAATAAAGCGATAAAGTCTGGCAGTTAGAGAGTCTGGCATTCATCATCTCTAGAACTGGGTCTGATGAAAACATGAGTTGAAGTCTTCATCTCAACAGCAACGTGTGTGTCTGCAGACCTAGAGAAATTGCTTAACCAGTAATAATTTCTACCCAACGACACCCGTCTTCTGCTTGATGTAGTCAAGATCGTTGAATATAGAGGAAATGAAACACATTGTTTTGTAGGTGTTCACTGTGCTGGGGATGATGGATCGGGGCACTGAGATATATAAATCATCCAGCAAGGGATATGTAAAAATTATTAATCTGACTCGAACATTGTCAGGCATTGCTGGAAGGGATCACTATGCACAAACGACTCTCCACCTCCAGTGTGTGTTCATGTCTGGATGTTGGAGAGAAAGCTATGACTGCAAAAGTGATGAAACATTATTTTCCATATATGTAATGGTTGCAAGGTTATTTCACCTTCAATCCACCTCACATACAAAGTGCATTTCCATCAGGAACTTGTCCTTGGAGAAAAAGTGTTTTTTACAGAATAGATTTAGTCCTTGCTACTTTTTGATGCGCAAGTCAGCTGCCAGGATTCTGATTGAGGTCAACAAAAAAGTTGTCATATGCTGTGGATAACAGGATTCATTTGCAGAGGGCTGGAAAAAAAAAAGTTCCTGCCAACTTGCAGACTCTAATGAAGCGGAGAAAGGAAGCAGACTAAAATCTAATTCAAATGAAGATTCCCCCAAATCTTTTTCTGTACCCTATATCCTATCCAACATCTGCTGGTAGGAATGTGATATTGTAAAAAAGAAAAAAAAGAAAAAAAAAAAAACAACTAATCTTTAACTAGGTCATTAACTAGGTAAAGATGAACCTCACTGAGTGCTGATTTGTCTCCCTCCACGTAAACTGTTTCTTTTATTCAGTTATATTTTTAAAAATTAATAGCGGTCTACAAATGGTTATGAATACAGAAAAACTCGCACAGAAAACATTTAATATGTTTGCAGTCACCGTCTTCCACTCTGAAATGGTTTAGGAAATGTACGCAGTTAAAAGGCCTTTTATTAATGTGGAACGTCTGTCAACAGAAATAACGTCTCCAATTAATGCAGTTGAAATTGCTACGTGTGTATTTGACTATTTTGCCCTTTGTTATATGTTTAGAAAAACCTATATGACACATTTAAAAAAGTTGTGTCTGCTCTTATGCCCACAATCACAACATGAATAAAGAGACTCGCTTTTCTCTCAAGAAACCACCGGCAAGACACCAAACAAACCAGAACACTCAGAGCACAGACATCCGCCTCACACAATGTCTGATTAGTTAAGATGTCGTTGAGATACATACCTGTATATACTGTACACGTCTGAACTTTTTAAGTATAACTTCCTGTGTTAAAAGTAATTTGGTGTCAAATCTGTAATCTAGATCAAGTCTGGACGAAGAGAGAGATGTTTTTTTTTAACAGTTTTATAGATTTCTGGAGAATCTAATTTTTTTGTGATGTCACCAGTGGGTAGTTTATTAACAAAAATAAAATGAGAACATACTTGGGTGATTGCCTGCTCATCACAAACGAATTATGATTTATCCTAAAAAATTGGAGACAGGAAGTTGCTAACAGAAGGACAGACAGAAGCTGTGTCTCAATCCAGGGGACGGATCCTGCTAAGTGTGCAGCCGACGGAGGAGGTGGAAGTAGTGCGTGGTCCAACCGACGGAGGGTGGAGTGGGGTGCACGCGTTCCTTTTCTTCCTCTCCTAATAAATACTGCCAGCTGCAGTTCAAACTCCTAAATCAGAGTTCTTCTGCTCCTTGAAGTCTGACTGTTGATTTAAACCCTAATCAGCCAAAACACCCTAAAAATCTGATATATTTCATGTAAAATAAATCTAAATATCTAGATATATCTAAAATATATTTTAATTAGAACTAAAAGTATTATTTAGTGTATTTTGTCTGTTCTGGTTTTTTGTTGTACCAGTTTATCAGTTTTGTGATTATTTATTAGTTTTGATGGACCCTCCAGTTAATATTTTTTTTTTTTTAAATCATGTAATACTGGAGTAAATGTAGATGACACTGGTGTGTGATGTATCGCAGGCTGAGAGACAAACATGCAAAAGACAAAGGTTAATTGGACACTTGAAATTGCCCGTAGATGTGAATGTGAGAGTGAATGGTTGTCTGTCTCTATGTGGCCCTGTGATGGACTGGCGACCTGTCCAGGGTGTACCCTGCCTCTCGCCCTATGTCAGCTGGAGATGGGCACCAGCGCCCCCCGCGACCCTCAGTGGATAAAGCGGTAGAAAATGACTGAGTGAATGTGATGAACCTGGAATATGATTTACAAATATAACTCATCTCCTCACGGATTTATGATTTGAACAACAGATAGAATAAAACATTATTACTAAAACAATATTTAAACATCATATATGTAAGTCAACTAACCAATGCAGTCAACTCAATATTTATTAATTATTCACAGCAGATAAATTTGGACATTAAATATTAGAACTAACACAGGTTTGAGCAGGTCAAATAAACCCAGTTAAGATTCTTAACTCTTCTCTTTAATCCACAAGTAATATCTAAATAATATCAAGAATGTGTTGAAGTTACTTAGTAAATCTTAGTAAGTATTAAATTAAATATACTTAATTATATCTCAATTATATTTTATATTCTATTATTTTTATGGAGCACAAGTTGTCTGCGGGCCAATCTCCTCCCAGGATCCACGTAAACACACAAAAAAAAAAAATCAGTCAATCATGCACAGCTGCAATCCATCACACTCCCACACAGACACGGCGAGAGGCACAAAAACAAGGAAAGAGATGATGATCCTGGGGTCGTAACTCTTCTCACATGAATCATCATTTGTCCTGATTATTTATCTAGTTTTATTCAGGGATTACCAAGAGACGTTGGAGGCCCTGTATTCTAACTCTGTATTTGTGTGTCTCTCACAGGAAACTGGCAAAGTCCACCTTTGTCCTAGTCCTAGTGTTTGGAATCCACTACATTATCTTTGTGGGGATGCCTCATACCTTTGAGGGACCGAGCTGGGAGGTCCGCATGTACTGTGAGCTGTTCTTCAACTCATTTCAGGTACTTTCCTTGTTCTTTTTTAGCTACATTCATGGTTCTCAAACTGTGGTATGTAGTGGCAACAAAAAATAAAGAAATAAAAAAAAATATGGCTGCTTTTTTTTTTTAGAGGCGTCATGTGACTAGAGCATGCAGAGTAAATGTAGTGTACAAAATCATAATTTTTTTTTGTCATATCGTTGTTTTACTGATGGATTATCATTGTTTTTCTTTACATTTTGTGGATTAGCACAAAGAAAATCAGTCGACATTTCAATCCACTAGATGGTGCCGAGTGCTCACTGTCACTAGAGCTGTTGTGTGAACAGATCATTATACATGATTTCGCAAATACTCAGTATTTTGCAATATCGTGATAATGTTGTTTTTTGACTTAAATATCGTATCTCAGTGTCTCTGGTGATTCCCACCCCTCTTCCCTAAACCTCTGGTTTAAAAGTGAAGCGTAGGAAGTCAGAATTAGCAGTCAGAATTAGCAGTTGGTCACCAGGAGGCGACTCCACTTTCCGCAAAAATAATTCAGTTTGACTAGTCATTAGGAAAATGAGCCTACTTCTAACTTGATTATCAGTAAATGTTTTCCTTAGGACTTAATAGTCTCAATCACTAGTTTTGGGTCTTCTTCAAAAGACCATGATGTCAATTTTTATTATGTATAAGGGAAGCATGTCCTTTGGTCAGATGAGACGAATCTAGAGCTCTGCTTCTTAACTGTGAATATTATCTGGTTTCTTTGCTCCATATCACAAAGTAATCATTAAAACTGAAAATGTTTGTTTTGTTGAAAAAACAAGACATTCGAGAACATCATCATTTCAAGGTTTGGTCAACACTATGTAATCAATATGTTTTAACATTTTCCTACATTTTACAAACCAAACAAGTACTCGATTATTCAAGAAAATAATAGCCAGATTAATTTGTTTGTTAAAAATAATTGTTAGCTGCAGCCCTAATAATAAGTCTTAAAATGTGTAGAATTATGTTCTACACATGGGAGTAGAGCCTGGAGATGTAAAAGCCCCTGTTCACTCTGAATTCGCACTCAACCCTGAGACAGAAATCAGCATTTTCAGTGAATGAGTTATGTAAGTGAACCTGGAGTATGGCCTCTGTCTGCTCAGGGAAAAACATCAGCCATAGAAAATAAAGCTCTGACACTGCTGTTTGCCATAGCAACAGGTAAGTGAAGAAGAGAGATTCCATTTTAATTCAGGGGAATTAGATTAATGTCCGTCCATTGTGCATCAGTCCTTAAAATACAATTGATGCAGCACTGAAAGGGTTGTAATTGGACAAAGAGTTCTATACTTTTTTTTTTTTTTTAATATGTGAATCGCACACGTTAGAGGACCACACGGAACAGACAATAAGGGAACCACGTCGTAATTCTGTGGCACATGTGAATTTATAATTGAATTTATGGAACTAAGTCTCCTATGTAAAAACAAAATTTGAGTTTCCAGTCATCCCGCTCTGAGTCATGCCTTTTTTGCAAACACAATTTTAACATAACTAACACCACAGTCTATATATAGTGTATAGTTTTCCCCCCACATTCGCTGCTATTGTACGATTTGAATTTCATCAGACATTTGTGATATTCAATCATGAATTCCAGGTTGTTATGATGTGTTTGACAGGTCTTAATTTTAAAAGTTTCAGCAATCACTTTAATATTTTCTTTGCTTGATGTGGGTGAATAAATCAACCCTTATGAAACAGATTCATATTTTTTCCACGACCATAGGACGTGTCTTGTTTAAGAAATGAGAAGCTACTCACTACATTAGTTAGGGTTACATGACTTCTTGTCAGCTGCAACGTATTAATTGCTAATTTTTCTGCTTAAAATCCAGGCGGTTACTTTTTTTTTGTCCAGGCAGTATACAGTATATGCAAATGCCTACTCTGCAGAAGCTGAATAGTATCCAGTAATTACTGCCTTTTTACTATGCATTACTGTCACAGTAGGTGTTGGTCTCATGACTCATCCATTCATCAGTTGCAGTGTAAATTGTACACAAGCAAACTTCACAATAAAAAATGTAGAGATCAGTACAATATAATTAAACAAGGAACATTGGCTATTTGAAAGTTAACACAAATTAGTTAGTCCAGTGTCTGTCTCTCTCTCTCTCTCTCTCTCTCTCTCTCTCTCTCTCTCTCTCTCTCTCTCTCTCTCTCTCTCTCTCTCTCTCTCTCTCTCTCTCTCTGTGTGAATATTTGTTTGTGATAGAGAAAATTACAAGTACTGCCCTGGCTTGTTAAATGTAGTGTGAAATTTTAATTTTTGCATTTGCAGTTTTTTTTCTACTCTTGTCTTATTTACACCTTTCAGAGATTCACTGCCTGTTTTTCTTTCAAAGCTGCACAAAGGGGTGAATGATTTTATCATCATCCCATAATTAATCACTTTAATAAAAAATGTAGCACAAGAGAAAAACACAGTATGCTAAAAGACATTGCTTGTATTTTTCCTAACTACAGCTTGTTTTTTTCACCCTCTTGTTTTCAGGGTTTCTTTGTGTCTATCATCTATTGCTATTGCAATGGTGAGGTGAGTGGGGTTTTTTTTAATGCAACACATGAAAGCAATGCGAAAATCAAAACAGAAAGTAAGAAATATATATATATACTCTATACACACACACACACACACAGATACCTGAACATATCTGAATGCTGAAGAATACACTCACAACGCTCAGCTACACACCAGAAAAATTGTCTTTGCATTCGTTGTTTTCTCATTGTATCCCACGAATGCTCATTCTCAGAAACCTTCTACAGTAACTCCAATTTAAACATCGATTGTTATTTTTTTAAAATTTGTATTGATTTACAGCTGTGTCAGGCAATTTGTTATAGGATAACTGACTTCATTTATCTGCTTTTAAAGGATCAGTGTGGGATCTAGCAGTCTTGTTTGTCCCCTCCAAATCCCCTTCCAAATGATTAATGGAATATAAAGTTGCCTCTCTAGAGCCATTATGTGGTTTGTCTCTTACATAAATGTTTTATTTTATTAGGATTAGCTCCTTCAACGATTGTGTTTCCAAGGTTGATTATATTATTATATCATATCTCACTTCTGCTATACTGTAGGTCTCCCTAAATCTGACACAGTGACTTTCAATGCACTTGTTAGTCATTCAACCAACATGTTATGGAATTAAGGTTTCCTCTGGAAATGGAGGGATCAACCCAGATCCAAAATGAGTGATTTGGCCAAAACATGAGTCCAGCGTGCGGAATCTAACATTTTTACTGTTGGCACCTCCTTTTGCAGCTGAATATCCTTCACCTCATTCTTCTATTGTAAGAATATGGCTACCTTTGTGTGCTGACATAGCTTATGATATAAATGACTAATTCTGGGGTAATGAAAAATAACAATTAATACAATTAGGTGATTGTACACTGCAATAATACTTTTAACTAAATTCTACGCACTGGATCTTTAGAACCGAAATGAAGGGTAAGAACACCCTGTTTTGAAAATGGCTATACACCAAATTAGGAGATAATGTGGATATTTTTTTTTTACAATAAAAATCATCAGATAAGAACTTGTGCTATAAAAGCTTTTGTACTTTTCATCCTTAAAGGTCCAAACAGAGATAAAGAAAACATGGACACGCTGGAACCTGGACTTTGAGTGGGAGGGCCCGGTGGTCTGTGGCCGCTACCGCTATGGGTCTGTGGTTGTTGGACTCAACAACAACAGCACCAGCAGTCAGTCCCATCTGGCTGGAGCTGGGCCTTCCACACGCTCCACAACACTCGCTTCAAGTCAAGCTTATCGACGCAGTGGTCCACCTATGATCAGCCTGCACGCAACTCTCCCAGGTTACGTGATCAGCAACTCAGACCCATCTATACCTGAAGAACCTGAGGACAGTGGCCCTAAGCGCGTGGACGATATCTCGCTGAAGGAAAATCTGCCCGTTCTAAATACAAGTGCGACAGCTGAGGATGAGGACGACGCGCTGTAGCACTCATCTAAATTCTAGAAGGATGGGAAATTTTTAAGCTGTGCCAACGCATAACAAACTCATGTAATTCAAAAATATTTTAAAAAAATAAAAACTACAAGGCACACAAAAGTGTGTTGTTTACAAAAAATAACTGCCTTGAACTAAAATAAAAAGGAGGAAAAACACAAAAATACAAAATATTAATTTGTTTGAATGTTGAATACCAGTGACCAACCACATTATCTGTATTCTACCACTAGCCTTTTACTTTATCACTGTGCACAAAAATCTTTAAAAATTCTTAAAAGGCATTTACTTTTTCTGCTATTACCATGATTGTGTATATATATCTGACCTGAGGATAATTAAAAATATACATTTCATATTTCACACACCAATTTCTGTCCACAACATGTGTATGTAGTGAATATTTTTATACTTTATCCAGTCCCTCACAGGGGCCACATAGAGACAGACAACCATTCACTCTCACATTCATACCTATGAGTGTCCAATTAACCTTGTTCCAACTGGGTTGTGAACCTGGGACCTCTTACTGCAAAGGCAAGAGTGCTAACCACTACACCAACCATACTTTATACTGTTGAAAAAAATAGTTGTAATTTTGCTCCACTGTCTTTGTCCTTGACCTCTGAAAACTAGTGCTAATCAGTTCCTAAAGGCAGTTCGCTGGAGAATAACAATGATCCCCTGGAGATTCGTTGAAGCTTTGCTCTCATTGCCGATTACTAATTTGACCATAAAGGAACTTCATATACAACATTTTATCCAGACATCCCAAAGTTTATCCAGACAGCTGAGTATCCTGTTATCCTCAAGGAATAATTAAAATAAATTCAGTTCAGTGGTGAACTGAATTTGTTAGCTTGTCTGACATGAGAACCCTTTGTGCGGATGATTTTTATGAAGAAACTTGCTACTTGCAGCTAGGGCTGGACAATATGTCAATTTTATACTGTATATATCAAGACATGAGACAAGACTTTGGACACTGTAATCTGTGATGACATTTCCTGGTTTTAAAGGCTGTGGCACTGATAATTATTATATTGAATAGATTAATGAAATACACTATTATAAATTAAATATATACATTGATTCAAATATACATGGAATCGAAGAAATTATATTTTTAAAAAGTGACTTAACAGTAATTTCATTTTAAGTGTAGTTATTTGTGTTATAGCAGAATTTGACCATATTAATAGGAATTTTCTAACACATAAATATTTCACATT